>WEKY01011643.1:11265-183706 GCA_013390045.1 Picathartes gymnocephalus
CCTGCCGAGACGTCCTGCCGTCCCAGTTTGATGCTTTCCAAGAATCCTGCTGGGGCACTGGGATCGACCGCTCCAAGGAGGTTTGTGAAGCAAAGCCGCCCTTCCGTTTTTCTTTTCCCCTGCTGACTGAGCCACCATAGCACGTGCTCCCTGCCGGCTGTGACCATCACTGCACCGAGGGGGGAAAGTGCCTTCAGGCCAGGGGGCCGGGACCGGGTCCTTGGTTCTGTTTGTTGTTAGTGCCATAAGAGTTGTTGTTTGTTTGTTTTATTATAAATACTAGTAAAGAACTGTTATTCCTACTCCCATATCTTTGCCTGAGAACCCCTTAATTTCGAAATTACAATAATTCGGAGGGGAGGGGTTCACATTCTCCATCCCAAGGGAGGCTCCTGCCTTCCCTAGCAGAGACCCGTCCTTCAAACCAGGACACCCGGGAATGCTGTGCCAGCTGGGGCCAGCAGCCACTCCCTGCTCCTGTTGTGGCAGCAGGAATTCCCATTTTGGTTCTCATCTGGGCCCTCCCACCAGCCTTCTCCCACCTAAAGGATCCCAGGGCAAGGCTGAACTGGGAGCAAGGAGTGTGGGAGCAGCTGCAAGGGCCAAGATGCTTTTAATTCCTGAGAACTGATTGCAAAGAGTGTCCAAACCTGTCATTTACACAAACTCCTGCTGCAGGGCCTCTCTTTGGTGCTTGTGCTCCATGGATGTTGCTTTATGCTCAGCGAGCACAGGGCGTGCTGAAAGAGGCTGGTTGTGGAGGCCTGATCCCAGTCCAGGGGATCCTTGGTTCCCCTGATCCCTCTCCAGGGGTTCCTTGGTTCCCCTGATGCCAGTCCAGGGGTTCCTTGGTTCCCCTGATCCCTTTCCAGGGGATCCTTGGGTCACAGGGAGATGCAATCCAGGCTGGAAGGGACCACGCAGGGCTTTGGCTGAGCTGCTTCCAGTGCCCAAGGACAACATTCAGTGTGTGACTCTCTCATGCAGAGACATTTGGGAAATCTCTCAGAGTCCTCTAAATCCCCTGGAAAATTCCTCACAGGCAAATGAAGGAATTGCTGTCTCTACCTCCTGTCTCTTCCTGCCACTGCTGGGAAAGCCACAAGCTGGAGGTGAGATCCATTTCCAATTAAGGGGTTAATTACCGGCTGATTTGAGAACTGGACTGTACCTTGCTGGTGACAGCCCGGATCCTCCCATCCCACCCCACTCTGCAGAGGGAAGGCTGCGTGTTTCACCAGGGACGGAATGCAGCAAGATTCCCACCTGAAGGAACCCGGGCCTTTGCTTTTGTCGGAAACCTGTTTGAATTCTGCCAGCCTAACAAGGAAATTGTTCTTCCTAAATTTGCCATCATCAGAGTGTGCTCTGGCTGGTGTATTTGGTGGTTCCTGAGCTGGCAGGCCCTGGAGCAGCGGTTCATTCACAGAGGAGGTGTCACACGTGTCCCCGATCACACTGTGCCCCTCCCAGGGACTCCTCATCCCGCAGCTGCCGCGCAAGTTCAGCCTCTGGGAGCCCTTCAGCCTTAGGTGCTGCTGTTGCTGCACCTGCAAAACAGGAGCTTAGTTAGTGTTAATTACCACCGCAGCTCGCTCAGAGCAGGATTAACCCACTCGCGGGCAATCCCGACGTTAAAAGATCCAAGGGCTCGGGATGTGCTCGGCCCCAGCCGGGAGAGGAGCGCAGCGTTCCCCGGGTTTGGACGGGATGCTCATTATCACATCAAAGCACATCCCGGCTGACTCCTCCTCAGCGCCTCGCCGAGCGGGGGTGTTTACTGAGGAAACTTCCCCTCTGCGCCTGCTTCCCAAGTTTCATCTTGATTCTGGGGGCTGGATAAGCCCCAAACACAAAAGGAATTCGAGACAGAGTGGGTGACTGTCACATCAGGAACCAGGGAAGGCTGCAAGGGGATGAGCAATCCTAGGAGATGTTTCCAGCACTGGCTCTTACAACTCTGTTTTCTTCTCGTGGCGTGGTCGGTTCATGGCTGACAAACGGGAAGAAACATCTCTCATTCTAGAGATCAAATTGCACAAGAAATTAAAACGTTCCCTGGAGGCATCGCTGCTCCCTCTCCTCTCAAAGCCAAAGCTCTGCCCTGACTGCAGAGCAGGTGCCCCCTGTCACCAGGGCTAACTGTCCCTTTGGGTGACGAGTGACAGGGCCAGTCTGGGCTCAGCAGGGACGGTGGTTCATTTATATCCTGTGAAACCTCAGGGAAATGCAGATAATTCCCCACTGGGTCCCTGACAGATAAAAAATGGGGCTGCCCTTATGTGTTCTACAGGAACCTGCAAAAATCCAAACTCTTCATTTTAGGCGAGCTTTTGATATAGGTGACATCCTCAGAGAGCAATTTAGTTATACCAAAATGAGCTTAGAGCTTGTTCTTCCACAGCTTATTGTTCTGCTTGCTGTTCCAGGAGCTGAGCATTCCATGGTTGCCATAAATCCCCCCTGTAAATAGCCCTGGATGTGCTTTGAACAGTACAGCTGTTAGAGCTTATGAGCACCTCCAGGAAAATCAAGATGTTGCGCTGATGTGAAATCTGTGCCTCGGTGCTCCTGGAACTGGATCATTCATCCCATTCCAGCACAAGGTTGAATTTGGCTGCCTCCTGCTCCTACCTGTCACTCTGCATCAGCTGGAAAGGAAGGAGCGGGGCTGTTCAGGCTCAGACCAGCGCATCCTGAATGCCACTGCCTGAGGTGAATCCCATCCCGAACAGAAAATCAATCCCTCTGCATTTCCATGTTTCCATCCCAGCCCAAAAATATCCAGACTGTGCTGCCATTTGGTGTTAAATCAGCCCTTCTGCAGCTCACTGATCCCTGCAGGTCTGGAACATATTTCAAACCTGTGAGGCCATTGACAACTTTTTCACCAGCTCAGCAGGGGCATGGTGATGTCACTGGTGTTGGTTTGCAGCTGAAAAACTGCTCTGGGGTCTGGCTGGTCTTTAATCAGTACAAATTGGGAGATGTCTGTTGAAATAATACACGAAACAAAGCAAAGTTTGCAGTGTAGGTATAAGGAGGCAAAAGCAGGGACTCACATGGACCAGGGGGAAGCTGCTTCCTGCCTGGAGATTAAAGAAATGCTCCCAAAAGCCCTTTAGTGCTGATCGAAGTGGTGCCTGTCAAGAACTTTGTGTGGCCTCTGCTGTGCCTGGCGAGGTGTTCGGTGCAGCAGCCCCTGTGGCAGGCACAGAAAGGCACTTCCAGGGCAGATCTCGGGTCGGGAATTCCGCTTTGCCCCGACCTGACGCCTGGGCAGGGGGGTGGGCACAGGGCTGTGTGATCCCACAAGGTGGGCAAGGGTGCGAATGAGCCACCTGCTCATGAACAAACGCCCTCAGGGGAGAAGACCCTTTTCCCAGCTGGAGAATCCATGTGGAATGTTGGGGAAACTGGGATTTCTGCAACCTCAGGGGCTGGGGGGGAGGGCTGTGAAAATCCAGACTACCGTTTAACCCCTGGAATAACTCCGCTTGTGTTTTGGGGGCTGGTTTGTAGGGATGGCCACGGTGCCGGCAGATGGCAGTGCCTGTCAGAATTCCACTGTCGGGAGATCAGAGTTCCACTGTCGGGAGATCAGTTCCACTGTCGGGAGATCAGAATTCCACTGTCGGGAGATCAGAGTTCCACTGTCGGGAGATCAGTTCCACTGTCGGGAGATCAGAATTCCACTGTCGGGAGATCAGTTCCACTGTCGGGAGATCAGTTCCACTGTCGGGAGATCAGAATTCCACTGTCGGGAGATCAGTTCCACTGTCGGGAGATCAGTTCCGCTGTCGGGAGATCAGAATTCCACTATGGGGAGATCAGAATTCCGCTGTCGGGAGAACAGAGTTCCCTGTCGGGAGATCAGAACTCCACTGTCGGGAGATCAGTTCCACTGTCGGGAGATCAGAGTTCCCTGTCGGGAGCCCCGGGGATCTGCCCAAGCCGCGGAAGGTGTCGGTGACACGGCACGGGGCACAGAGTTCCTGCCGCGGGAGCCGTGCGGGGCTGGGCAGACACCCACCCACCAGAGCAGGGACCCTCCCGAGCCCCGCCTGCTCCCCGGGACGCCAGCCCCGCGTTCCCGGAGCTGACACACGGGATAAGGAGTGCGGGGTGCGAGAAGGGAGGCTCCCCCAGCCTTGGCCGTGACACACCAGCCTCGCAGGGACTCTGCTCCTCCGGGGCTGCTGGCTGGGCAGCACGAAGATTCCTTCCACATTTCCTAGCACAGAAATTCATTCCAAATCTTATTAACAGAGATGAGATGAAGGAGGAAGCAGAGCTGATGCCATTCTGAAGGTGGCACTGTCCTTAGTGCTGGCGAAGCAGCATCCAGGGACCTGCTCTGAAAGGCAACGCTGTGATTTAGAGGGGCTGACTCTCCCACCGGATGAATTTACTCCGTAGTGCTCTTTAAGTAAGTTTGAATGCTCATTTAAAACACCCAGACTGTGACTGTAGGCCCCAAACAGCACTTTTTATAAGGTTATCACAAACATACCCCTAAAGGGTAAAAGTAATTCTGCTGAAAAGACATTCCTGGCAGTTATAAGCAGGCAGAAGATCTGATGGAATTTCCCAGGATTTGATCAACAGTTCATTACCACGGCCTTTGCTTTCATCGCAGGTGGTTTTGCTGCTGATTGGAATTCAGTCCCGAGCTGCTGCAGCCTTGCTGGGGGCCGCCCTGAGCTGCTGCTGGGGAAACAGGAGCCAGGCTGGCTGGGCTGAGCTCACTGCCCACGCTGTGCTGGAGTGGCGATATACGAATTAGAACGTGGAAAAGCCAAACTGATTCTTGATGGCTGAAATCCTTGGTCTGGCTCCAGATTCTCGTCCCATCTGGACAGATCCAACATCCACATCCCGAGCAAAGAATGAGAGCACTGATAAAAGGAGTGTGTGTATAGAGATAGGCTTTGTTCTCCCAGTCCCTGGGCAATATGGCTATTAATAATATTCAAACCTATAGTTATTTCCCTTTCTTCAGCATGTCTGTCTTCGATTTTTGCAGTCTAGTCTCCATAATAAGGTGTTATGTGGCCTAGATTTAAGCTGGTTAAGAATCAAGTTTTTTCTGATCTATATGAAGTTCCACTGATTCCCTTTGTTCCCTGTTTCAAATTAAAAAAAAAAAAAAAAAAAAAAAAAAAAAAAAAAAAGCATCGCAAATAATACATTGCAAAATGTCTGTACAGGAAAATAAAAATATTAAAAATATCATTCCAATGCTGGTGTATTTCATTAGTGATAGCGTAACTTTTAAAGAAAGAAAAAATTGAAAATCATTCAAAGTAGAACAAAAAATAGCTTGCAGATTCCTGCACAGTGCTTTGGGTTGGGTAAGCTCTCTTTTCCTGGCCAGACAAATCTTCTGTGAAAGCTTTTCTGATGGGCTGTAATGTGTGTGCTCCTGGAATGGGGAATTAGGGAGGACAGGGGGACAGGGCTGAGGGAACCGGGCAACAAAGCCTGGGGTGACCTGCAGTCACCAGGCAGATCTGCCTCAGACATGCAGCTGGCCTGACATTTGCTTTTCAGAAAAGGAAATATTTCACTAAGCTGGAGAAACAGTGGTATTATCAGTGACAAAGGAAAAAAAAAATAAAAGAAGAAGAAAAAGAGAAAGACAAAAAAAACCACGGCAAAGCACTGAAGCGCTTTGCGAGCACTCCCAGGGACTGGCTGGATCCCAGGCAAACCCCACAACTCCGTCAGCAAGCACCAGGCAGAGCCTGCTGGGTGGCAGGCGCGGGAAGCGTGCCAGGGCACTCCTGCTCTCCCCTTCTCCCGACGCTCCCCACATTCCCTGCTCCAGCCCGGCGGAGTTTCCACGGTGCCCGTGACGATTTTTACACGTGTGAAATGCGCGGCTTCCGCGCTCTGCCTTCCTCCTGGTTTTTAGGAAGTGTTTTCTGTTTGTGTGATTTTGACGACCCAGAGCCCCTGAAGGATGCCGGCCCAGCCCGCACTCCGGGAACGGCGATCCCGGCAGGAGCAGGGAGCGCCCAGCGCCGGGGGAGCCGCCCGGAGCCTCTCGCCGATGGCCCCGAGGACTCGAAGGTTTTTCCCGAGCTCAGAGCTCCTGCGATCCCGAGCTCTCCAGGCAGGGATTCGCCTTTCCCCGTGCCCATCCTCCCGGCAGCGCCCAAACCCCTCCCTCGCCCCCCGCCCCTGCGCTCATTGAGAACAGATAAGGCGCCGTCACACGCAGCCTCCGCGCCCTCCCTCTGCCCCAGCCCTTCAAAACCGCGGGACCACCCCGGATCCCTCGGAACGGGAGAGGACCCGAGCAGGGAAAGGCAGGCGGAGGAGAGGAGGAGGGTGAGAGCTGGGAGCAGAGCAGGGAGATCAGGAATACCCAGGGGCGTGGGCATTCTCAGTGCCACATCAATGTTTGCTGCGAACCGGCAGCGGGAAGGAGGCGGGAGGCTGCCCGGGGCTCCGAGGACGATCTCGGCTCTCTGGTGATGGCATGGAACGGCCGCTGCTCCCGCAGCCTCTCCCGGCCCCGCTCCTGCCCCCGGGCCGCCGCCCCCAGGAGCCCCGGCGCGACACTGATGCGGAGCCGCTCGTAGCAAGTAAGTCCCCGATTCCTTTGTTATTCCAGGTCACTCCCGATCTTCTCTGGCTGCAAAGGATCAGCAGCCCCGCAGGACAAACGCGGAGCTGTTGGGCCAGCGCGATGCCGGGCTCCTGTGCCCAAACCTGCCCCGGTGTGAGCTGTGAACGTGCCCCTGCCTAACTCACAGCTGCCGGAGAACTCTTTGGGAAGGCAGGGATTGGAAGCTGATCCCGGGCAAAAGCACTGTCAGATCTAAAGGCGTGATGCAGGAAAAGACATTAAAAACCAGAAACTGCTCAGATACAGGATTAGTGGAGCTCACTGGCATGCAAAGGGCACCAGGAGACTGATCAGTGGGCAGCCCTGAATTATGTGGAGTGACTCCATAATCCTTATCTGGAGTCCAAGATTAAATTCTTTCATAATGAGGATACTTGCCAGTCAGCTTGGAGTTACAGAGCCCTGGCAGTGCAGTCTCCAGATGAGGAATTGGCATGTTCAGCTCTTGGGGGGGGACAGGGGATGAGTGTCCTGGGAATCCCTTGGGGGTTATGGCTCTGCGAAGTAAAAGCATGACTGATTTTTTGACCAATGTCCTGTCGCATCACTCAGAAAGGCACCTGGGGTTCTCCTTGTGCCAGCACATGATTGTTGGGAGCACCAGGTTAACTTTTCCCAGCATCTCTCCGTTGGGTTTGAACAGAGAGTTTCAGGAACTAGCTCAGAGCTGGCAGAAACTGGCCCTGTCCCAAAAAACTTACCTCTGGCTTTTGGAGATTCTGTCATCAAGCAGCTCCTTCCTCCTGCACCCTTTCACTTTAAAGTAGACCTTGGATTTGTGGAAGAGGGGCTCAAGGGGAAACCAAACTGGCTTTTCTCAGTTCTCTGACCAGTCCAAGCAGCCAGGATCTCCCTGAGGTGGGGAGTGGGTGGGGCAGTGTTTGTGCTGGGGGGGTTATTTCACTTCTGGGGTTCAGTTCTTTGCCTCACTATTCCTACCCAGTTGAAGATGAA
The DNA here is from genome assembly GCA_013390045.1 of Picathartes gymnocephalus. Classification (NCBI taxonomy): domain Eukaryota; kingdom Metazoa; phylum Chordata; class Aves; order Passeriformes; family Picathartidae; genus Picathartes; species Picathartes gymnocephalus. The sequence goes on from WEKY01011643.1 coordinate 18,857, forward strand.
GGATCAGGATCATTTCTATTCCCATCGCAGAATATTTTCCCTCTCTGGAAAGTTCCAGCCAAATTATTTGCAAAAAAAAAAAAAAAAAAAAAGGCAAACAAAGTTTTGGGGTAATAATCCAATGCAAATTTCCAGACTGTGAAGTGGTTCAACAGTTTTACTGTGTTTTTTTAAAGCAGCTGCAGATCACAGAGCGATTCTCTGTTGCTGTGATGGTGAATTCCTAAACAATGGAAATGAGAACATTGCTGCTCCTAGAACTGAGGTTCTGCTTTCCCAACACTCAGCGTTTGCTGTTCAGTGTGAACAGCCAGGAGCAGGAGAAACAGGAGAAACAGGAATGTCTGATCAGGACAAAAGTGTCCCTGTCTTTGTTCAGCTGCGTTGGTTGAAAGACAATGGTCAGAATTCCAGTGACACCATAAGGTGTCCTTAAAAACAGAGTTGGGGTGAGAGGCCAGGGACAGAGAGGCTGCAGAGTGCTGCAGGCACAGTCACTTCCTTGGAGGTGGAAGGATCAAATTGATTTATTTCCAGGCTTTATTTGTTGGTGGTAGAAAAAATATCATTTGACAGTTCCAAACCAAGGAAAACACCTAAGAGCACAATGTTGTGGTTGCACCCTTGGCACAGGGACTTGTCACACTCGAGCTCTTTAAAGCAATGAAGTACAAGAGAATTGCCTGGGAGTTACATGGATTAAATCCTCCCATCCTTCCTGTGCAGTGCAGCTGTGCCATAGGAGGTACTCCCAATCTTATGAAAACTCCACATTCTCCAGTCCTTGTGCTCTAACAAGTTGTTAAACCCTGAATGATGCCTCAAAAAAGCATTTTCTAGCTTCCATCTTCTTGTTCTCTAAAAAAACCCCTGTCTCTCTCCATGTGACACTTTAGTTTCTCCACTCTTTTCTGTATAGGTCTGCAGTCATTACATTTAATGCAGCTGTGAACTTGTGTCATGTGTGGGACTTTTATGCTTCAATCCATAGTTGAGGGAAAAAAATGTATTTGAAACCTGCAGCTATTTGAGAGAACAGGACCTGCCTTCGTTGGCTTTGGAAATAATCTGGCGGGGTTATTCACCATGGGTCAGGCTGTGGAGGCTTTGCAGACACACCTGAAGCAGACAGGGACTGCATTCCCTGCTGCTGGACTGCGGGAAGGAGGAAGGAGTTCTGCTGTGATTCCAGGTGCTCCTTTAGGATTTAATTCCTGCCCTGCCACAGACTCCCAACTCAGTGTAGAAGAACTAAATGTCTTTGTGAGTGACCCCCCCACCCTGAAATATTGGAATTGGAGCCCTTCCTTGGTCCAGACATCTTGGAACACACATAAATAAAATGTTACAGCACATGATATCTGTGTTGAATGCTGTGAAACACTTGGATACTCTGGGAGTGGGAGCGTCAGGTTCCTCCCTCACAAGTGACAGTGGAAGGCCCCAGGATTTCAGAGCAGAAGGATGGATTGGGAGGTAAAAGGAAAGTGCAAATGTCCATAAACCCTTCCTTGGGGTCAGGTGGGCTCCCTGGCCAGAGAGATTTTCTTCGGAAAGGCCAAACCCCTTCTGTTGGGGTATTCTGAGCCAGGGGCACCCTGGGCACACAGGAGCTGTCACAGCCCAGCTCTGTGACGGGCACAAAGTCACCCTGCCCCTGCAGGTGAACCAGCAGCCACCCAGCTCTGTGACCTCGTGGTGGGCTGAGGTCTCCTCCAGCCCCAGAGGAATCTGCTGCCACATCCGGAGTGTCAGGGAAGTGGTGCTGAGACTTGTCCAAAACTCCCAGAGGGGACGAGAGGCACCTTCCCACCTGAGTGCTGAGCGAGGTGACACCTGGAGAAGCAATTACTGGGATCAGGGAGCTTTTGGACCACCTTTGCTCGTGAAGTGCCACAGGTCTCCCTTCCTGTGCAGTGCCTTGGAATCTTTTTCCCTGGCTTTCAAGAGCACAACTCTTCTGCAGCCTTCCTTCCACCTGTGGATCCCCAGGCCCTTTCCAAAGAGGCAGCCACCAAAACCCCAGCCCTCTATTTATGTAAAGGCAGCAAGATGGAATATTCCATGGATTGTCCCGAATCCACCTGCCTGTCCTGGCCTTGCGTGCCCGGGTGCATGTGGAGAGGCAGTCTGCTGGAGCTGACTGCCCAGTGCCGCTCACACTCAGGCTGTGAATAAAAGGACAGAGGAAAGGTGCCTTGCTCAGGGAAATCAAAGCCCCACCTAAGTCAGAGCCCATCTAAAGTCATTTTTCTTCAGATTGTCAAAGGCCATCTTCTCCTGAGATTTCTCCTTCCTCCAACTTTCCATGAGCACTCAGTGTTCAGCAGCCAATGCTTTTATTCTCTTTGAGTGCTGCTGCTTTAATTTCCTTTAGTCCTGCACCAACTTCCCTACGTTGCTCCTGTCTGACAATTAAGAATTTCATTCCCTTGCAGCACTGTAACCTAAAGTAGAATTATGTGGCCCAGAGGAACCCGGGCACAGTAGCCTGGTTTATGTGGACTGGGCCAACAGTCAGCAGAACAACCAGGTCAGATTTTTCAGTAATGTCTGTTCAGTATTATTCCTTGCTTGTTGAGCAGTACAGGACTCACTGTCTGGAAAAAAAAGATTACAGGGTTAACTTAAAAAAAAACCAAAAAACCTCTTCTGGGAAGATGTGGGAGGTTTGCTAAAGAACAGTTGCTCAATTATTCTCCTAATGTGAGAAAACACAGGCATCAGGTTTAAAAGAAACAAAAAGAAGTCTGCTTTTACACAAACTTGATGACAAATTCACGTCCTCAAACTCCACCTGCCTGCCAGTTTAGTCCTTTCCAGCCCAGTCCTTTCCCACCTCCATGGAAATTTGTGTGTTTACTGCAGCCAGATCAGCAATTGCTTAAAAGGAAAAAGCCCCCTGGTCAGCAGGGAAAGAAGTTTCTTCAAGTGTTTTTTCAGTTTTGCCTTCTGTGAAGTCTCTGGCAGATTGCAGGAGCTGCCAGGAGCACATCAGCTCTGTCAGGAGGGGCTGGGAGCTGCTCTGCCAAACTCTGCCTCCTGGAGATTCTCACCTAACCCCAGCCCAACTCTCGTGCAGCAAATCCCAGCCCCTGAATGTCAAAGCCTGCCCGAGTGTGTCATCCGGGCTGGGCTGAGCTGCAGCAGGGCTGATAAAAACCTCTCTGCAAGGCTGATAATGCACTGACTCACAGCTCCTCGTGCAGTAGCCTGTCCTAAAGGAAGGCAGCTTTGTACAGAAGTGACATTTTTATTACCCTGGCCTCGTTTAACCAAAGACGGTAAATGCCAAAGAAGCAGAACAGTGCCTGTGACTGTAAGAGGCAGTTTCACCTCATGGCTCTCTGTGCTGGAGGGAGCAGCGATTTACAGACTGGAGCTGCAGTCTCTGGGAGATGCATGAACAGATTTACCAGGGTAGGGCAGAGGTGTTTAAGCCTGGCAGCAGTGGCTGTGCACTGCACACTGAAGGGTTAACCAGGTCCTTACACAGTCACACTGCTCCTTTCAGAGCATCTCATCTTTCGGGCTGAAGTTTCCCAGGGCAGTTAAAATTATAAAGGAATGACAGCAAATTTCCTGGAGGATTCTCTTGCCTGGGATCTCAGACCATTCACATCCATATCACAAATGTTACTGTTGAGGAATTAACGCAGAATGAAAAGCAGTGATTTGTTCAAAATTAGGAAACCCTGGAATCATTTGGAGCAGAAAGCTGGGTAGTGTGCAGCCATCCAAAGCTGTGCTCAAACTGCTAACCAGGAGCATTCTGCTTAAAGACTGTGAAGCAAAAATTCATATGCTTAATTATTTTCAATAACCACAGACTGAGGTTGTGCTCATACTACAGTGGGAGAGCTAAAGATGAAATATCGGTAGGAATTGTACTGGCACTGAAGCTGTCAGTGAACTTCTTATCCAGCAGGAATTTTTCTGCTTTGCTGGATCACTGGGAAGGTGTTCTGGTGAAGGTTTGCAGAGATGTTTCAGCTGAGCTGTTGTTGGAGATCGGTAGCACCAGCAGAGATGTTGCCAGTGCTGTGAGTGTTTTAGTTAAAAAGGTTCCTCTGTACACTCATTAACGGGCAGTTTCTCGAGCCTGCTCCACCAGTGATCTTTCCAGGGACTTAGGATTTTTGCTTGCCTTTACTCAATTCTGTTCTTTGTAGTGAGTTTTAAGATCCTTTTGGTCTCTGGTGTGAATCTAGAGCATGAAACCTTCCACTCTAGACTGAAGTCTGGAAATGGGTTGTTCTCTCTCCCATGGTGCCAGCGAAAGCTTCAAATTTATTTTTATAACAAAATTATCTTTAAAACAAGCTTTTTAAAATTGAAAACATGCAACACTTGCCTGGTTTTACATTTAGATTGATGACAAGCTTTTTGGTCCAAATGGAGTAATTTTAGATTAATCAACCAATGCAAACATACATCAAGAATATTATTTGTAAGAAGAAAGAGAGGGGGTTCTTCACTACCTGATTCCCAGTGGATGGGAGGCTTCTTTCCCTACTAAAGAGGGAGGGAAAAGTGTGTGCTTGTTCTGCCATGTGCTTTCACATGTTGGGAAGTGAGAGTCAAGCTGTGCCCTTGTCATTTTCCAGCATCTCGCAGCACTGCTGGCGTGTGAAGAGACGAACTCCACAGTGCAGAGAGAGGCAGCCCCGTGGCTTGCGAGGTTTCCATTGCAGCAGGCAGCGAAGAGCAGCTCAGGATGTGTGAGCACACACCCAAGCCAGCTCCCAGGAGGGACACAGCAGAGGAGGGGTGACTCTCCTGTCACAATCCTGGCTGCTTCCACTGGAGGAAGGGAACGCCCTGCGATTATCAACCCCGTGTCCGGAGCGGGTGGCAAACCCGGCACCCCCCGATTTCCCATCGCAGCACCGCGAATGCCCGTTCTCTGCCCCTTGCCGGGGCTGCAGGGCTCAGCAGTGCCCCGGCCGTGCCAGGAGGCTGCAGTGGCAGCAGGCAGCAGCGCTGGGCTCTGCTGGCACAGATGGCTGGGCTCCCTGCGGAGCAGAGCCAGCGGGGCTGGTTCCAGCAACAGGCTCCGGCTGCTTCGTTGGAGCAGTGATTGATGGTGACTTAGACAAGGGCCACGAGGAATTCGCTGCCATCAACCAGACTTGGCTGCAGCCGAATGGAAGTGAAAATTTGTTGCTTCATTTATTCATCCTGCCTCTGCTTCCTTCCCGCCCACCCTTTGTGCTTTTTAATACCGAAAAGATGAAGCTACTTTGCTCAGTCTTAAAAATTGTCTTTCCCAAGATACTCTTAATTGTATCTCGACACCTTTTCTCATTCACAGGCGCATAAGAAGATTAAAGATAGAGGGAGCAGTAATAGATTTAGTTAGGTTTTAATAGGATTTGCAGAGGACAATGCAGGGAATGAACGCCATAGAAAATATTGCTGTTCTATCTTTGATATCCCTAAGGCTCCTCAGGTAGTCTTTGACAGAGATTTTGTCTGTGCCCTGCATCCAGAGTCAAGACTCTCATTTTTTAAAGGAGTATCTAATCATCTCAGTAAACAGGATGTTACATTATAACTGGCAGAAAGCCTTGCAGCCTTCATCTTGTGTTATTTATTTGTATCCCGGTAAGCACAACTCGGAATGTCAACAGTGGGATTTTTAACAGCTCTCCGATGCATTCCTAAAAGTGATTTTGTCTGATGTCAGGTGGAGCAAAGGGGTGAGCTCTGACAGATCTCCTTAGCAGCAGGCCTGGATTCATCACTCCCTCACACGTGGGATTCAAGAGGCTCGATTCAATGTTTATTTCACATTTAAAGCCCAGGCTCATGAATAAACTTCCAGAAGGTGATTCAGCACTCCTGAAATCTGAACTATCCCTGGAGATGCCTTTCTCTGCTGACTGCAAGGGAAGTCTTCATGCATAATTTAGACTCATGTGAGATTTAGGTAGACAGTGGTGCCCAGAGTTTTCTCTTAATTTCGAAGGTTTCTCTTGATATGCACCCAAAACCTGAGGCACGAAAAAGCTCCAGTCCCTCCTGAAAAGCTGTTGTATCTTTGCTTTGTTCTGAGTTGTGATCTGAAGCAAATTTGGTGCGTAAAAAATATCTAAAGACAAAAAGAAAACCCCAAAACGCTCCAAGGTTTAATTATTCCTCACTCCCATAGCATGCCCATCACCCCAGTAGTGGCTGATGTTTGAAGGGCCTGTGTGTTATAAATCAGTCTTTAATTCCAGGTGACTGCAGGGTTGTATTTAACAACTGGCTGTTGTGGGAGAAGTGTGAACTCTCCAAAAACAGTCTCCTGATGGTCCAGGCAGTGGAACAAAATGGCTTTTGTCTCCTTGCCTTCTGTCTGAAACTGTCTTTCACTGTCGTGCAGCCCAGCCATGGCTGGAGATTCCCGGATCTTCATGAACCAGGACATGGACATCAGGGTGACATCCCGGGAGCCCAAGAAGATCCCCAAGCAGGCTCGGGATGACGTCCCCATCGCCACGGACAGGACCCGGCTCATTTTCCCCGAGGGCAAGAAGCCCCGGCAGAGATACATGGAGAAGAGCGGCAAGTGCAACGTGCACCACGGGAACGTCCAGGAGACCTACCGGTACCTCAGCGACCTCTTCACCACCCTGGTGGACCTCAAGTGGCGCTTCAACCTGCTGGTCTTCACCATGGTCTACACCATCACCTGGCTGTTCTTTGGCTTCATCTGGTGGCTCATCGCCTACATCCGGGGAGACCTGGACCACCTGGAAGATGAGAACTGGATCCCCTGCGTGGAAAACCTCAGCGGGTTCGTGTCGGCGTTCCTGTTCTCCATCGAGACCGAGACCACCATCGGGTACGGCCACAGGGTCATCACGGAGAAGTGCCCTGAGGGCATCGTGCTGCTGCTGGTCCAGGCCATCCTGGGCTCCATCGTCAATGCCTTCATGGTGGGATGCATGTTCGTCAAGATCAGCCAACCAAAGAAGAGGGCGGAGACCCTCATGTTCTCCAACAACGCCGTCATTTCCATGAGGGATGAGAAGCTCTGCCTCATGTTCCGGGTCGGGGATCTCCGCAATTCCCACATTGTCGAGGCGTCCATTCGAGCCAAACTGATTAAGTCCAAACAGACCAAAGAAGGAGAGTTTATTCCCCTGAACCAAACGGACATCAATGTGGGATTTGACACCGGAGACGACAGGTTGTTCCTGGTGTCCCCTCTCATCATCTCGCACGAGATCAATGAGAAAAGCCCCTTCTGGGAGATGTCCCGCACCCAGCTGGAGAAGGAGGAGTTTGAGATTGTGGTCATCCTGGAAGGAATGGTGGAAGCCACAGGTAAGGATGTCTCAGCAGTCAGTCACAGTTTTGAGGAGGAAAGGGGCACAGTGAAGGGCAGTTTGGCACTAGGATTTCCCTGTCCATGTCACCTGGACTGGGAACACAGTGGGGTTTGTCCTTGGGTAGTGGCTGACCCAGGTGGGGTGTCTGAGATAACCCATAGGGGCCTTAAGCTCATGCTGTAGGATTTCACCTTCTTTTTTGTAGTGTTTCACCCTCTTTTATAAGTGTAGGATTGAGGTAAACAGGTTAGTCCTGGAGCTGCCCATAATCACTTAGAACTGATCCAGGGGAGAAAAAAAAGCAGAGGATTAAAGGAATTCATGAAGTCTCTGGTGGTGCTGTTTCCTGTGATCAAAATTCATGGTGCAAATGTTTTCCCATTTCTCCTCTGTATTTAAGATTGGCTGTAACTGTGCTATTTTAGGTACTGCTGTAGTGCTGATTTTAATGGGGGTTCTGAAGTGCCCGAGTCTCCCTGTATCCCACAAAGCAGCACGTGCTGAGGCTGAATGACTTGCACGTGGTGCAGGACACACATTCCCAGAGGGAGCTCAAAGAGGAAAAATACAGAAACTGCTTTTGTGACTCTTGCAGCCCTGCAGCTGCTTAACAGCTCAGACAAAGCTGGGTAATGGGAGATTAGGAGATATCCTCAGCCCATTCCCAGTTTCCTCCTAGGGGTGTGTTTGTGGCAGGCCGTGAAAGAACTCTGTGTCCGTGTGGAGTGAATCCGGAAAAGTGAAGAGCCTCAGCTTTCCGAGGAGTGCGAGAGGCAGCTGAGGGCAGGGATGGGCACAGAGGCTCCTTCCCTCGGGTGTCTCCCACAGGAGCTCTGCCTGGGGAGGAGGCTGCACCTGGCAGTCCTGGCACCGTGGGTCATTTCCACCTGCATGAATCCCTTTGTTCCAGGTTTGGGGAGGAGCTGGCAGCTCCTGCTGCTGCACTTGTGGCACGGCGAGGGTGTCCAAGCCCCTGAGATGCTCAGGTCCCTTCCAGGCAGGGCTTTCCAGCCTGGGGTGGGCAGAATGCCTTGATGGCATCAGGGTCTGCAGGGGGCAGGGGCTGCAGGCAGCTCTGAGGAAAGAACTGCTGGCTAAAGATGGACAAACAAAGTCAGAGATGCAAAAAAAAAAAAGCTTTTATAAGCAGTTTTCCCCTTTGGTGTTTCAGGATTTGAGTTATGAGCCCAGGGATTTCCCGTGGATGGTGGTTGGATTTTGTTTTTCATCTCGATGAGGTTCTCTCTGAATCATTAGCAGGGCTTTTCAGCTTGTTACAAGTACTCAGTGCTGTCAGCACCCTGTCTCCCAGATTCTGCCCCTTGCTGACTGTTCATATTATCTCCTCCTGGAGATTTGCTCATTAGTCTCCCAAACAGCCAGAGGAGGAAAAATCTCTCAAATCTCTGGATCCCAAACCTTTGCTCCTAAAGGCAGCTGTCTAGAGAGGTAATTCAGTGTCCCAGCGTCTCCCTTTTAGGTGATCAGCACCTGACATTCCCACACAGAGCTGATGGGAGGTGATGGATAAATTACATTCCATTCAGGCTGGAGTATGTGCTGTGGACGTGGAATTCACCTGGCATTTCCAGGGGAATGTTCTTCCCCAGCAGAGCATTGCAGAAATGTGGCAAAGGAAGGTGGTGGGTGGAAAAGACTATCAAAGGCAAGGATTTGTAACAGTGACTTATTCTGCAGCCTAAACACTTATGAGAGGCTGGAGCCTCCTAATCTGAGCATGGGATGCAGCTCCTTGTTTGTCCAAAGCCTCTCTCCTGGTCACACAATGACTCTGTAAATGCTGTGAGCCCCTGCTGCTCTGCCCTCCTCGCGGGCAGGCTCAGCCTGTGCCGGCCGTGGGTGAGAGCAAGTCATTGCCAGTAACAACCTCGGAATTAAAAGCGTGGCAGAGCAATAATATCGCCTTACAAACGGGCTCCTCTCCCGGAGGGATTGCACAGGCCGGGCGGTGAGGGTGTTAGGAGCACACATCTGTGGAAATGGATTATCCTGGCCTCAGAAGGCAGCCTGGGAACTCCCACCCTGGAGCTGCAGGAGGCACTTGGCACTGAGCTGGGGCTGAGTGGACCTTGGATGATTCCAGGATCCGATCTGGAGGCTGGGATGGGTCCTGAGGGACCTGTGGCAGCCAGGGGGGTGGTTTATTTTGTCACAAGGACAGTGGCTTGCAGAGACAATGTTTGTGCTTTCCTGCTTCGTCCTCACACTTGGGAGTATTGATAAAGCAGTTTGGGGTTATTAATCCCTCCCTCCACACCTTAAAATTTGCTCCAAGCAAATTCTTTAGGTCCTTCCCAGCCCATGGCACTGCTCAAGCCCCATCTGCTCTCAGAAGTGTTGTGATATTTACTCCCAGCGGGACTTCTGCTAAATCCTGACACTGTCACAGCCTGCTCAGGTTCAGGGCAGTGTAAAAAACAACAGACCATTTGTTCCCTTAGCAACCTCCACGGAAAATTAGGAATCCACCCCCCAGAGTTCAGAGGTACCACAGGTCAGAATTTACAGCTCTGTTTTCCATAAGGTGTTTGGAAGGCAGGTCAGAATGCTGATTGGCAACATCAGTGACTACAGAAATGTAAGCGTGACTGGAAGTGGGGATATTTTTCACTGATTATTTGGGACAGCGATTTTATAGCTGTTTTCAGTAGATTTAACCAGGCACCCACATATTACAAATGTGATGTATTGTCTCCTCTCAAACAAGCAGCTCTATTTACTGACATTTAAGTTTAATTCTGACCCAGTGCAAGGCAAAGATGGTAAATAGCTTCAAATAAAAAGTGTAGAGTAAATTCTGAGGAGTTCACACCCTTCAAGTCATTGGAGTTTTTTGCAAAGTGAAACACTGTGGCTTGAAAGAATGATTTTGTGTTCGAGTTGCCTTGGCTTTTTAAAGGCCTGAGTAACAGCACACTGAAGAACAGCAGCTCACCAGCCAGCGTAAAATGCAGTGGGTTTATTTTGCTGAAAAAGACAGTAAACCTGGTGTTATTGCAGGGAGATCTGGGGGCACCCAGGGCCGCTGCACTGAGTGACCCACGGAGCCAGCTGTGGCACAAAGCCAGATGAGGCTGTTCCCATGGCTCTTTGGGGTGGTGAGGCACTGTGGCTCCACGAGCAGATGGAGAAGGCCAGACGGAGTGCGAGCTTCCGGGCACACCTGTTGTGGTCATTGCTGCGTGAAACAAGCACAATGAAGATAGAATCAATATTGCTGGCAATCAATATTCTTTTCTGACTCCCAGGGCTGTTCCGTGGGCAGCATCAGTCCCAGTGCTCCTGGGAACCAGGCACAGGGATGACTTCAGGGAATTCACTATCTCTGCCTTATCAGAAAGGGACTCTTGTCAAGATCAGCTGCCCCAAGTGTGACCTGCAAGAAAAGGCAACAAAGCAAAGGTGGAAAATCTGCACAGTGAATATGTTTTTGCTGCCTCTCTGCTTCCCAAAATCTCCGGGCTACCCTGGGGACAGGACAGCTCTTGGTTGCTGCTGGCCAAACCTCCTGCCCTTCCCTTCCTTATCCTAAACTGAGCACAGTGTTCAAAAGCTGCTAGGACAGGGAAGAGCAGGGGAGCTCCAGCCCCCCCTCCCATGTGGTGCAGAGTCAGCTGGGTTGTGATGAAGGATTTGGCTGATCCAATTAGGGAACATTAGCAAGTCCAATTTTTTTAAATACTGTTTTTCTCTGTAAGCCATCACTCCATGTGCTGACACACTCTGCATATCCTACGAGACTTCCTGGCAGGTAATTTGAAGGGACTCTCTTCTCTCCCAGCTTTATCCTTCCTCTGCTGTGTCACCCAAATCCTGTTTTTTCCATAGTTTCCTGCTGCCCTCATTCCCTGGGCTCAGGATCCAGCACTGCTGCTCTCTGGGCACAGAGGCAGCAGTTTGTTACTCCTCTCCTGGTCCTCCCTGGCTTTCATTGCCTCTTTTCCCCAGCACAATTAAATAAGGCACAAGAGACACTCCAGATGCCTGATTAGTCCAGTCACTAAATGAAGTTTTAATGAACTCTTATGTAAGTAAAGGTATATATTTTTCTGGCTTAGAGTCAGTGTGATAAAAAGGGATTTAATGATTAGAAGTAATTAACCCATCCTGTCCCTGTGGGAGCGTAGGCAAACAGCAGCGTTGTCACACCTCAATCTATCCAGCTCTGCAGACGACAGAGCAGTTTCCTGGCTGGAAATGTAGGGCCAAATGGAGCAGTCACAACAAAAGATGTGCTGAAATTAATCATGATTTTCATGGGAGAACAAAGGAAGGGTGAAATCACTGAATGGAGTTTCTGGGCATTCATCATCTGGTTTGGGTTGTCTCATGTTGTTTTGCATTTTGCATATAAATAAGTTTTCTGGAAGGAGGATCTTGCAGAAGTGTTACAGAAACTGCATAAAAAATTATAGGGAAGAGAAGTCTCAGGTCAGTGTGTGTTCATGAGCTGGGCTGTCCTCGGGAGGCAGAGGCTGGCAGTGGTGTCTGAAGTGCCTCTGCAGGCACTGCAAACCCCTTTGGGGGGGACCTGAAGTCACCTGGTGTGAGCTTGGCTCAGGCTGGGCCTGACAGAGACATGGCAATTGAATCCATTTACATCATAAAGTCCTTTTATTATATTTTTTTCCCAGTGCCTAGGAGCATTTGCATGCCTGGAGAGCATTCAGATAAATTAAAATCCTATTACTCTCCTCTGGCATAAATATCAAAGTGAATCAAGTCCAGCCATGTCCTCTAAAGGAGACAAGCACAAGTAATTGGAGGACCATGCTCCTACCTTCTAATATTCCTTTTCAAGTCAGAGGAATATTGACTTTTTGGAGGTTTTGGAGGTTACAGTGTTCTTCAGTCTAATTAACACAGAGGGACTAATAACTTTTATAACTTACCGCATGCTAATGCAAATTGAATGACACATATTGCTTAATTACAGCAACAGAACTTAAATTTTTTATACCTTCTCCTTGCCACTGCTAAACTTCCATAACTGCCACGGCACCTCCGGGGCCATCAGCTCCCGGGCTGTGGGTGTTCCACAGCCTCAGAGCATCCAGGAGAAGGGGAAAAGTCACCCTGGACACAGCAGAAGGGGCAAACCAGGGCAGGGGAGGGAGATCACGGCCAGCAGTGTCCGTGGCAGAGGGAGCCCAGCAGATCTGGGCCAGCCCAGGCAGCCACACGACATTTCCCAGCAGATAATCACTGAGCTCCCTGGCATTTCAATGAGCACAGTTAATTTTAGCCTGATGAAAAATGTTGTCTTGACAGCCCCAGGGGCTGGGCTGTCTCTGCCCACTGAGGAGGTTCAGGCCGTGGAGCAGCACTGGGAGATTCAGCTCTGCTCAGGGTGGGATCCCATGGAAGCCTGGGGAGATTCTGGGGTTGGCAGAGCCCCCTCTGAGCCCCCCTGTGCTGTCCCATTAACCCTCCAGTGAGGCCACGGGCTGGGATGGGGTGTTTGCCCAAACCCAGCACCCCCAACAGCTAGAGAGAGCTCTGGGGGCAACCAAACGCTGCAGATGGAGATCTGGGGCTCTGGGGTGTGGTTTTACGTGGGAACCAGGAGCAGCGGCGCCGTTCCCTGCGCGGGGCAGCCCCAAGCTGTGCCCCAGGGCAGGCTCAGCCCGACCCTGCCCAAGCAGCCCCTGAGCAGCCCCAGCTCCTGCTGCTCTGTCAGCGCCCTCAGACACCCCCAGCTCTTTGGTAACTGCTTGTGTGACAGGAAAGAGCCCTGCTGGGGAGTTCCCTGGCACTTGTTTTACACCCCAGCAGTTCCTCTGCTCTCAGATGCGATGAGATACCTGCTTTAATACACATCACCATCGATTCTGGAGCTCTTCTTCTGCTGGGAGCAGAACAGAGCTGTCCAGGGAGGATCCCTGGCTGCCTTAAGCAGGAACAGACACAGCTCAGTTATTGATCTGTGGCTCCAGCCCACGAAAAAAAAATCCACTTCTTAGGATTCTGCCATAATGAAATGATCATTAAAACTCTGTGAAATGTTTATTGCACCACTTGAAACCAGGACACAGTGCCCTGGTCCCGAGCATCTATAAATCCTGGACCTGGTTCCAGCTTCATTGAAAACTTGATGCATCTGCTTCTAACTTTGAACAAGTTTTATCCCTGGTTTCTGTTAAAATTGAGTTTTGTTTGCAACACGAAGCTGAGCTGCTGCATTAAGACATGAGGAAGCTGCAACTAAAAGTTGACTTCTGAAGATTTCTCATGTCATTCCATGTTTTCCACAATGGACAGATCGCACGTATTTATGTTAAACATACTGCTTCATTTTTAAACCAGATTGTTTAGGAGAAAATGAAACTTCTAGTGGTCTTACAACCCAGAAAATATGATAGAGTTGAAAAATATATATCTGGACTTTCTACTTGGACTGATAGAAGGAAAATGAGGATACAGGGCCATGAAGAGGATGGGATGGAGAAGCTCTCCTATGAGCAAGACTGAGACAACAGGGATTGTTCAGAGGAGAAGGCTCCAGGGAGGCCTCAGAGCCCCTCTGGTCCTAAAGGGGCTCCAGGAGAGGGGGAGAGGGACTGGGGACAAGGGATGGAGGGACAGGACACAGGGAATGGCTTCCCACTGCCAGAGGGCAGGGATGGATGGGATATTGGGGAGGAATTGTTCCCTGTGAGGGTGGGGAGGCCCTGGACAGTTTGTCCAGAGAAGCTGTGGCTGCCCCTGGATCCCTGGCAGTGCCCAAGGCCAGGTTGGAAGGGGCTTGGAGCAGCCTGGGATAGTGAAAAGTGTCAATGTTTAATGTCCCTTCCAACCCAAACCATTCTGAGATTCTGTATTCTTTTGGCATGAAGTTTATTTAAATGAAACCCCCAAACGCCACTTCTCTGTATCTGCACCATTTAAATCCAAAGTGTGTAGTAATATCTCCTTTAAGGAAAGGATTAACAGTCTTTATCAGGGCCATACATACTATGGTTAATTCTGCAAGAACTTTGGAGAGTCTGGGATCTCTCTTGAGTTCTTGTGCTGCCCAAGGTGTCAGAGCTTCAGGGCTGCACGAGTGAAGAGCAGTCATGTCACAGCTGCTGTGGTACCCAGCTCTGGGTCTGTTTGCAGCCAAGAGCTGCACTTGGTGATCCTTGTGGCTTCCTTCCAGTTCAGGATATTCTGAATTCTGATTCTACTTGATGCATGGGAGCATATGGCAAATGAGTCCCTATACCCAAGACATCCCACGGGCTCAGATAAACAAGAATTCTGCAGTTAAACAGGTGCTTTTTTCAGGGATACACAGAGGTCTGGGTCTGGGGGATTGCTGTGCCCCACTGCGAGGTGGAACTGGGATATTCCGAGCATGAAGAGCTCACGTTGTGTTCCAGTGGCAAGTGGCTGCATCCATGTGCTCTTAATAAAAATAAGATTTATTGTTTCCACACCTCTTCTGTCATCTTTTCGCAGCCACGGAGGCAATAATTAGCTAGGGACATTACAGATGCATTAATTAACCAGGCTGGAGAGCACAGGGCAGCCTGCAAAGCAGGCACTTAATGGAATTCGAAGCAGAGACAATGGTGTTGTTTACTGGGTGATGTGGGAGTTGCCAAGCAGTGTGTCCCCACACAATTAAACACCACTGCACATGTGCTAAAAAGGAATATTTGAATGGGATTAGGGAGCAATTACGAGTTGTCTCATTGTGCTGGCCCAGTGTCCCCCTGGGGTTACAGAAAGCAGCTCCTGCAGGAAGCTGGCGGCAGCAGTGTTTGGTTGCTGAAAGCTTTCCATTGTTCCTGCCCTAATTGAATCCGTGGAGCAGGACTGGGACCGTGGCCCAGGAGCTCAGGTTCACTCAGGTGCTCCCCCAGGGAAGGAGCTTTTTCAGGCCTGGATTATAAAGCAGGAGTTCCCTTAGAGAGCCCCAGGCCCCCACATTTCACAAGGACGCCCCATCTTTGCCCTGGAGACTCCTTCCTTTATGCAGCACTTGGAAAACCAGGATAAGAATCAGCTGGTTCATTCCCAGGACTGATCCTGGAGCCTCAGGGGTCTCCTCTCCTGCTCTCCTCGCTGGCTCTGGAGGAGGCACGTGGAGGCCTTTGGGATTTCTGGTGCCAAACCAGCTCTGTGCAAAGGGAAGAGGACTGGTTTATTTTAGCCAGCTGCTGGTTTCCAACCTGCTGGCATGAGGCAGCACCAGGAAATGGGATTAGCCCTGCAGCCCTGACCCCTCCAACAGCAGGAATTGGGAAAAGCCCTTGCCCAGGGAGGTCAGGGTGGGATCTGTGCCAGTGACACAGCTTCCCTGGGAAAAACCTGCACCAGGATTGGGAAAGGCAGGATTCCTCAGGCTTCCAGGGAGTGTGGAGCTGGCTCAGGGCAGGAGGGTTCCCCCTTCACCCCAGGGCTGCTGATGCTGCACGTTGTAGAGCCACAAAGTCAGGAGTGGCCTCACCCTGTTCTTCAGCTCTAAAGCAAAAGGTGAGAGTTTCCTGAAAAGACTCTGAACTTCCACAGAGCTTCTCCTCAAGGCAGACACCCTTGGGGTGATTTTGAATTCCCTGGCTGTGTTTTTGATGGCAGCCTCTGCACTTCCCAGTTCCTTCCAGCCCAGGAAGCAGGCATACTGGAACACTGTGACTAACGCTGTACTTGTTGTTCCTGCCCAGGAGGAAACACTCCTGCAGATCTTCTTGAGGGGAAAAACTGGGTTTTCAGTCTGTGCTACAGAGCTGCAGATGTCTCAGCATTGCGTGTGTCACTGTCTCTTCCCCTTTCAAGGAACAAAATACTCCTGGCCTGGTAGCTTTAAACCGAGGAAAGCAGTAAGAGACTCAGCTTTGCAGAACACTTGCCTGTGTGGGTGTCTTTTAATGGGAACAAAATATTCCTCTTTCCACAAAGGTGGGGTTTTTTAAAGGAAAGGGGTTTTCTGATTGCTCTGAGATTTCAGTCACTTATGAGCTCACAGAGTGAGAATATGTGAAATGCTCTTCCCTGAGGCATCTGACACAGATTTTTCCCCCGATGCATTACTTTGGATTTCTGTCCTGCTCTGGGCGGCAGTGATTAGTCTGGAAAGTATTGGCCAGCAAGTGGATCAAGAGCAGGTTTTGAATGTATTCCAGTCAGGCCAATCCCTCACCCTCCATGAGAGAACAGTGGAAGGACTTTGTGAGGTTACCTTTCCACTGGAAATTAATTCCAAAATCAAAACATAATTAGGACAGAGAGAAGATAAATGTTTGGAAGAGAAGTCAGCCTTGACATTGTGAGGTGATTCCAAGAGGATTTGCTCACAGGTGAGCTTATCCCTCCTCTTCAAAGCTTCTCTTGAAAGTTTTTCAAAGTAAATAAACTCTGATCCATGGGGCTGAGAAGCAGCATTTCCCTGTTAGCCGCTGTTCATTTCATCCACAATCCAGCAACCGGGGATTGAACCCTCCAAGGGAATTTAAAAGCCACCTTGGTAGGAAAACTCATCTTTCTGTACATCCAAGTGTGGGCAGCTGTGTGGAATTCAAATTCAAATTCTGGCACTGCTGAACTGGGAATTGTGGCACTGCTGAACTGGAAATTGTGGCACTGAAGAATGGGGAATTGTGGCACTGTTGTACTGGGAATTGTGGCACTGCTGCACAGGGAATTGTGGCACTGTTGTACTGGGAATTGTGGCACTGCTGAACTGGGAATTGCGGCACTGAAGAATGGGGAATTGTGGCACTGTTGTACTGGGAATTGTGGCACTGCTGAACTGGGCATTTTGGCACTGCTGCACTGGGAATTGCAGCACTGAAGAATGGGGAATTGTGGCACTGCTGAACTGGGAAATGTGGCACTGAAGAATGGGGAATTGTGGCACTGCTGCACTGGGAATTGTGGCACTGCTGCACTGCAAGTTGTGGGACTGCTGAACTGGGCATTTTGACACTGCAGAATGGGGAATTGTGGCACTGCTGCACAGGGAATTGTGGCACTAATGTGGGGGGACTGTGGCTCTGCTGCAGGGTAGGAGGATGGGCCAGCCCCGGAGCGGGGCAGGGCAGTGGCTCCCTGCACTCAGGGCTGGGTGGGTCGGGGCTGGGGCAGCACTGGCAGGGCTGGGGGTTGTTCCAGCACGATCCACCGGGAGGTCCCGGTGTCAGCCACACAAACAGCACCTCAGCAGAGGAGGGGAGGCAGAGAGAAGCTGCTTAGAGGTGCCAGCCAGCAAAGCCCTAAGCACGAGGAGGATTCGGAGGTGAATGCGTCCCCTTCCCCGTGGGTGCTCGGTTTGTTCATGACAGAGGCTCTTGTGAGGCTCATTAAGCCGAGACTTTGCTGTGTCCCAGAGCAATCAGGTACGGAAATGACACGGAAGTGCTTTCAGGTGCCAGGCGTGGTTGGGCAAGCATGGAAGGACGCTTTGCCTCCCTCTAACATCCCTCTCTTTGCACGCAGGGATGACTTGCCAGGCTCGCAGCTCCTACATGGACACCGAAGTGCTGTGGGGACACCGCTTCACCCCCGTGCTCACCCTGGAGAAGGATTTTTACGAGGTGGACTATAACAGCTTCCACAGCACCTACGAGACCCACACGCCCGTGTGCTGTGCCAGGGAGCTGGCCCAGTCCCGCCGGGAAGGGCAGCTCCTCGGTCACCTGCCCAGCCTGGCCCGGGACGCAGGGACAGCCAGGGAGGGTGAGGAGGAGGAGGAGGAGCAGGAGGAAGGCAGGGAGCCGGCAGGACTCAGCGGGAGAGGGGGAGGAAGAGGTGCCTGTATAAGCCCGGAGTCGCTGGAGCACTGACACCCACACGCCCAGTGGGACACTGGACTGGCCAGCCAGGACTGCCCGGGAGCCTGAGCTGGGCTTTGTGTCCAGCTCTGCTGCCTGCTGCTCGCCCTGGAGTCACTGCACTGCACCGTGCCTCAGTTTCCCTCCCTTCTCCCGAGGCTCCGAGCTTTGCCCTTCTCTGCAAAGAGTCTCCATCTCCGTGGACAAGGCCCACTCTTCTCATCACTGTTAAAACCGAAATTCCCACCACGGGTTTTTCCCAAAAGTGTCCATGGGACGTGCAGAACTCTGCCCCTCCTGCGAGGGGCTTTAACCAGGCCAGGATGTCCCATCTCAGTATGAAGAATGTGATTTCATACCTTCACTTAATTTGTGAGTCAATGTGTTGTAGACATTGTTACAGCTAAATTAAAAGAAAAGGAACAAAACCTCTCTGCTATGTAGTGAAGTGTTTTGCCTTCATGAATTTTACAAACAGATTTTAGGGTTTTCTTCCAGGATCACAGCCATTGGGATTTATTTATGAGCAGGGCACCTTTCCCTGCAGACCTTTAACAGGTTTATCTAATGTTGTGTCTTCTCCAGCTGAGGTGTTTTGTGTACTCTTTTCGTGGCATCTCTGACACATTTCAAAGGTTACCAGTGGTCAGAGAAAGTTTAGATTTTGTCCCAGTGAAGGCTTTTTTCTGGCCTGAATGTCCCAGTTGCAGTTCCAGTTGATGATTTAGAACAAAGGAAGTATTCCCCGGGGGTTGGAATGTTCTGGAATTTCCGAGGCTGTGGAGTAGGGAAACTGGCTAAGTGGCAGTTTGTAAAATACGCTTGCTCTTCTGCAAAGTACGTGTTTAAAACAAAGGTTGAAGTGCTGATGTTCCTGCAGCTAATGGGAACACACACTGACATAAGTGAAGCCAACAAGTTTTGATTTTTAGAAAGAGGCAGAGAACCAGATCTCCCAAAGAGTATTGTCTCATCCAGAAAAGGAATGAAGAAAAGCAGTCTGTGAGATAAAAGATTTTCACAAATTTCAACAACAGAAGGGGGAAAAAAATGGCCTTGCTGGGGAAAATCTCTTCCCTTGCTCCTCAGACTTTGGTGGAAAAAATAGGCTACCTGCAGAATTACTTCTTTAATAAAATAAAAAGAAGAATGCATAGTATGCAAGAGTTATTTTCCATAGAGAAAGGACTGTACCTTTATCTGGGGAATGAATGTACATTGGACTGAGCTGCATGCTTGGGATCTGAAATACAGTTTTGCCTCTTGATTTTAATACAAAGACAAGATAAACTGGAAATAGAAAGCAGTGGTCTTATTGACATGGAGACAAGGAGAAGAATACAATCTGTAGGGGTGAGAGATACCATTTACTTAGAGGTGTGATCTTATAATATAAGGAGAAGAGAAATTTGTGGGGGTTTTTCTGAGGGGGTGGAAAAATGACCACGACATGGCTGTTATACTTAAAGCGTGTCAGGAGCCAGCAGGCAGCTTGGCCTGCAGGGTACAGGAATTACCTCTCAGTTATACAGCACTTTTCCAAGGGAAGGAACTTCACTGGAAATGCTCATCAGTTCTAGAAAGCATCTTACAGCCTTGGAGTGGGCAGAACTTTTCCAGAGGTCTCAGTTTTTTGTTTTCTGCTCAGGTTCTTCTTTTTTCCATCCTGAGCCTCAGAGGAACAGAGAGAAGAAAACAGAGAGAAAAATGAGATCCTTAGCATGGCTTGTTAATTTTCTGAGACCTTCTCTTCTCACCCAACCTCTGCAAGATAATTACGTGTCAAAAATCAAAACTGGGTTTCAGATTTTTCTTCCTCTGCAGCTGATCCCCAAATGCAGGAGATGGAAATGGAAACTGCCGTGGGTCTGTGCAAGTCAGAGGCAGTTTGAGCCCTCAGAGATGTTACACGAGCTCTGCCAAGGAGCTGCCTTGTCCAGCTCAGCTGAACATGAGAGGTTTGATGGGTCCCTCCTGTGAGGCCAGGGACAGCCTGGGAAATGGGTCTGCACTCCCTCTGCACCTTCTCCTTCCTGGCTCTTGCCTTCCAGAGAGAAGGTGGCCACCTGCCAATATCCCAAAAGCTCTTTAGTGCTCATTGCCCTCGAGATTTCATCCCACAAAACTGCTCCTTCCTCAGACTGCTGAGTCTGGGAATTCCTCTATCCTCATCTGAGGAGTGTGGGTTGTTGCAAGCTGGAGATCTGCTGGAGGGCAGCTTGTGCAAATCCATCCCAGGCCTTGGCGGGCGGGACAAGACTTGTTCTGTGTCTGGAGTCTGCAAATATGCCCCAGAGACTTCCTGAGCTGAGGCTTCAAACTGTGTCTGCATGAGCTGAGCCCAGAACTTCCCGGGTCCTGGAGGGTGGCAGAAACACCCTCCTGCATTTCCCATGGAGCTGAGCAGATCCAGGGCATGGGATCCCCCATGGCTGGGGGCACCCTGTGTTTCCTGTGTTTTCAAACCATCATTTCGAGTTGTGCAGCCTGGCCACCACTTCTGGGGGTTTGGGGACCCTTTCCAAAGCCTGTCAGGCAGGCCCCAGGGTTGTGCTTTTCCTGAAAGAGATCTAATTTAGTGAGTGTATTGAACTTTTCTGAAAGTGAGGGAGAGCACCTCTTCCAGAATTGTCATCTCTGACAATTGGATCTGTTTCCCTGCTGTTCACCAGCATGTGCAGGCCTATAAACCATGGGAATAAAAGCTTAATATATCCACTCTTTGCTGTAATGAACATTTAAATACAAAGCTGCATCTCTTACGGGCATTGAAATAGCTCACAGAGATACATCCACCCATGTAAACATCCCATACACACTCTGCACTCATCAGTGTACTTTAAAAAATGTTAACTAATACTCCGCAAGAAACATTTATAACCTATAAGCACGCTATCCACCCATGAATAACCATCCACAGTTCTATAATGGACCCAGTAAACAAGCTAAAAATACATATTCAAAACATGGAAAACATCTGCTTTATGAATGTATCCCTGATAAGCCAAATTCACAGCAGAATCCATCCACAACTCATGGAGGAGCCACTTATGCATAACAGGGGCTCTCAGAAGCTGCCAGCGTTGTGTGTGCAAACATTTCCACCTGAACCCTGCGTTTTAACTCAGCACCAGAAGGCTGGGTTATTAAACACGAGCCCAGGTGCCTCCCTACACACACGAATGTGCCCATCCTGTCCCCGGCAGGCAAAGCTGCACCTTCAGAGGATTTCCCAGCAGCTCAGAGCCAGACCCCTGATGGCACAGCACAAACAGCCTCAGCAGGGCAGGGCAGGAGCTGGATTCCAGGCGTGTCCTGCCCTGCAATCACCCGCGGGAGCTTCGGAGCAGCCAGAAGCTGTGTTCCCTGTGCTTTATTTTCCTCCCTGCACAGGGAGGCTGGGAGCTCCTCTCCAAGGGGGCAGCCGAGGGGACCACGGAGCAGGCAGGGACAGCACAGCAGAGGCTTTGTGCTCAGCTGGCCTTTGTGAGAGGCTTTGGGAACGCCCTGCAAGGGAGCCCTGCACGCCCCGTGGTTTTATTTCACCTGCTGCTTTCCCAAACCCAGCCTTTGATCTGTTCTGTCCCTGGGCAGTGCCGTTGGTGCTCATGGAGGGCCAGGCTGGCCTGGGTGCCTTGGGTGCTGCTTTCTCCCCTAGGAATTCCCATCTTTCTGCATATTAAGACTTCATTTTGACTGGAGTTAATTTCTGATCTGAAGATATCATGGAAAAACCCCAGTCCTTGCCACGGCAGATGGTTCTGGGCAGGGGTTAATCAATATCTCTCTTAGAAATGTACCTTTATTTTTCATTTTAATTATCCTGGCTCTAACTTTCACTCATTGCAAGACTCATCACTCATTTTAGGCTTAAATTTGCCGCCTCATTGTTTTCTCTCTCTTGTTACTATGAATATATTTCCATCAGAAAGGGTGGATCGTGGAGCTGAGAGAAGAGGGAATGTTATTTATGCTCAAGTAATTAATACCCAGTGATAAGCTGTGTTTGCTGCCAACCATATCTCCTGCAATATATGAGGGGCAGCTTGCCAGGGCGTGTTAAGCAGCAGTGTGGTGGATGATGGAGAACATGCCTGATTAGGGTACAGGGAAACCAGGCAGGCTCTCAGAAAAGTGGTTCCATTCAAAGGCCAAGGTAGCAGTGATGAACTCCTGAGAGTCTGCCTGGAATGACACCAGGCAGGGCTTCATTTCCAGGGGTGCCTGATCACTTTGGTTGTTGTGAGGAGCAGCACAACCCAGATGCTGGCATTTTATTCCACGAGGAAGTCAGGGCTGAATTCTGATTTCATTTTGGGTGATCATGCTCTCTCAGGGAAATGGGGAAAAAGTTCCAGGGGAGCCCAGTTTTGCCAACAACTATCAGACCAGAACTTGGTTGTTAAGTCCTGCTTTAGGGAATGGAGGGGAAAGTTGCACTTTCAGACATTGTTGTGCATAAGAAAATGCACACAGGGCTGTCTGTGCTGAACAGGTGGTGCTGGTGGATAATTTCTGCTGGAAAGTAAAACCTAATTCTGCAGCTTTGCTGAAGGAAGTTTAAGTTTGTTATTTTCCTTGCAGGACTGAGCTGCCCTGCTTAGCTGGAACCAGGCAGCACAAACATGTAACTGCTTTCCCAAGAAGGTGAAATCCAAAGTTCCGCTAAAATCTGTGCTTCACATGTTGGGCTGAATGCAATTCTAGAGCTGCTCCAGTTTAGGGAGCACTGAAGGTGTGGGCAAATACAGGCTCAGGTTCAGTGGGGTGATCTGAAAGAATGAGTGAAAAAAACCAACAGCCTGGTTTCATTAACTCCAGTAAAACCAGGAGCAACTCCTCAGAATCAGAGCTGTATTTTGGTTGGATCAGTGATATCAGAACCAGGACACTAAGTGGTTGTAAAACTCTACTTTAACTGACAATTGTTTCCATCATGGTCCATCCCTGAGTAGGACAGAGGAGGAGATCAGGGACCTTTGTGTACCTGGGAGTAGAAGGGCGTTGATCAATGCAGCAGAGTGGCATTTGCTGCTCTCTGGGTGTCTCTCAAATCCTGCAAGAGCAGGATGACCTCCTGATGCAGAGGGGCAGGTGCAGCCCTGCACAGCAAAGACTGTAAATAACAGTATTTGTTAAATGAACAGGGTGAGGAGGAGGGGAGGCCTTGAGCCATCAAACAGGGCTTGTTTGCCCCAGGGGTGACAAGGGCTCGGTGCCTGCTCACTGAAGCCAGGGCTGCCACAGCGAGGCAGTTCTAGCTCAGGGAGCTCCATCCTCACGCAGTTTGTGTCAGATTTCACCGAGCCCATTTCCTACCAAATAGGGCAAGTTATTTAAGGAAGGGTGATTCAAAATTGAAACAAGCCTCATCTTGTAATTGAAATATTCATAAAGCTCTTCATTCAGCATAAGACCATTGCAGGAATATTTTAAGGATTTCATGCCTTTTGCAGTTACAATGTGCAAATTCAGCAAGACTAGCCTGCATTTTAGGAGTGCAAATGCATCATATTTTTGACCCATCTTTCTTTCATTATATTTTTCTTTATGGGATTTTCATCAGATTAAAAGAAATCGTGTTTTTATTGCGTGTGCAAGCAGCAGTTATGGGTTAGGCTGAGAACCACTGAATTCACTGTCCTGGTTGATGAATATTTTGGGGATGGATATCAGAAAATACTAATCTTAAAATCTGTTCTTTCTTAATTTTTCTCGGGTCCTCATATCCTGTGTGGATTTAGAGATGAAAACTAAATGCAGATAAAGCCCAAGGTTAATAAAAAATGTATTTCCATCCCAAAGAGGAGCAAATGCTTCCACAGTTCCACTTTTGTTACCCCAGTACTCAGAAGTGCCTCATGTCCTGGTGTGCAGCTCGCCGAGCAGGGCACCCACCGCCCAAAAGTGCAAGAAATGCACTGGAGGAAATCAGAGCAATAGAACTAAAAGCACCTGAGGAGAATCAGGCTGCCAAGTCCAAGCCTCCGTGTTGCTGCAGATTTATCACCGAATGAGGAGAAAAGCTCGCAGTAAAAGGAAGATTGATGATGGTGAGGATGCTGGGTGCTCACCCCCGAGTGATCCCGGCGTGTTCCATCGCGTGCCTGTCGTTTTCGTGCCAAACAAATGAGCAGCACAACCACACTGAGTCCGTGCCCCATCTGCTCCCGCTCAGAGCAGGCCTCAGCTGCTCCCCTGCTCCCAGAATAGAAGGAGGCGAGGCAGTGCCAGATGTAGGCAGAGACAGCCTTGGCCTGCTGGACCCTTGCAGGGAGCCCAGGAGGGCTTTGTCCTTCCCTGGCAGAGCCTCTGCCCGCTGCCACGGCAGATAAAGGGACAGAAACAGCACTGGGGAGAGCAGAGGGAGCAGGGCTGGCACCTGGATCTAGTGGGGATGCTGGGACAGGGCTTCCAATAGCATTTTTCCACCCTGAATTTCAGGATGTCAGGTTTTATTGGATCAGGGCTGTTTGCTGCCCTGTGCTTCACCCAGCCGGTTCCTGTCCCCATCTGCTGCCAGGAGAGCTCAGCTCCCGGGCTTGTGTCTGCAGAGCCCGAGCTGGGCAGCTCCTCCTGCATCACACATCCAAAATTCACCACTTTTGCGGCTCCTCCTGCATCATGCATCCAAAATTCACCACTTTTGCGGCTCCTCCTGCATCATGCATCCAAAATTCAGCACTTGTGCGGCTCCTCCTGTACCACACATCCAAAATTCAGCCCCTCTGCAGCTCCTCCTGCACCACACATCCAAAATTCAGCCCCTCTGCAGCTCCTCCTGCACCACACATCCAAAATTCAGCCCCTCTGCAGCTCCTCCTGCACCACACATCCAAAATTCAGCCCCTCTGCAGCTCCTCCTGCACCACACATCCAAAATTCAGCCCCTCTGCAGCTCCTCCTGCACCACACATCCAAAATTCAGCCCCTCTGCAGCTCCTCCTGCACCACACATCCAAAATTCAGCCCCTCTGCAGCTCCTCCTGCACCACACAGCCAAAATGCAGAACCTGTGCATCTCCTCCTGCATCACACCCCAGCAATCAGCCCCTGAGTCCAGTGAGGAGCTCCTCCTGGCTGCTGTCCCAGAGCTGCCCCTCTCTCCACACAATGTGGGGAAGGCCCCATACCCAGGGGCAGACTCTGAGCCCTGGATTTGTCCCTGGCTCCCACTGACCCCGCACAATTCAGTGCTCACAGGTGTGGCTTTGTGGGATCTGTTTAGGCTCCGGCTCAGGAGGGCCCACGAGCACGTCCTGAATTTGAAATGGTTTGTTTTTTAAAGCTGGGGCTTTATGGCTGCAATTTAATTGTGGCTGGACCTGTTTTTTAATGCAGGTTTGTACTACAGGGGAGTGGGGCACTGGCACAGGACGCGGTGCAGCTCTTGAGCGCAGGGTGGGACATCTCCCTGTGACTGTGCTTCATCAGCATGGGCATGGAAGTTGGGGATAAAACCAGGAAAAACTCTGTCCAGACAGGGAGGACCGAATTGGAGACTCAAACAGGGGGGAGGAAAGCCCTGGGAATATCAGACCATGCAACCATGCAAACTTGGGACATTTCCCACCTGCAAAATCAGCAGGCCCTCAGGATTTTCCAAACAGAAGGTGGGGTCTACAAACTCAATCCCAGTGGGATTTGGGACACACGTGCACCAGGCAGCCTGGCAGAGGTGGGAATGGCTCCTCATGCCTCATGCACACAGCCCAGTCCATACAAGGACTGTGATCAGCCCTTGCCTGTTTTGGTGGGGGACAGGGGGGTCTCTGGTGTTCTGAGCAAGAGCAGGTTCTGTACCTGGACCAGTAATTGCTCGATTTACATAAAACTTATCCATTAATAGCCTGAGTGTCTGTACTCCCTGACGAGCTCTCTGCCTCCCCAGACCTCGCCTGCCTCAGGCTTTATTTATAGGCTCCCCTGACCTTTTCATTCCTCAGAGTCTCTCACAGATCCCGTCCTCTGTATGTTACCACGTCACTTTTTCTTGTCCCATCTGACATTTAATTTTTATTAACTGTGGTGTGAGGCAAAGCTGGTTTTCTTTGTTTTCCACACTGTGTTCTTCTGCTGCTCTCCAGGCCATAGAAAGTCATTCCAGAATCACTTGGGAGAATTTTTTCCCTGACATTCTGAGATTTTCCAGCAGGACATGGAAGATTAAACCTGGGTTTAACGTTAATAATGTCTCCCTGAGCCCACGAGAACTGTAATGTGGGCACACGAACACGAGCCTCACTGCTGACCTGCGAGGGTCTGAGCTGGGGTCAGTGTCTTGTACCCAGCAGAAGGTGAGCACTGGTCACTGGAAAGCCCCTGTGAACCTCCTGCTTCTTGAGTGGCTGGCTCTCATTCTGCTTTGTGCAAAAAGCAGGAGCATACCGTGGGATGTGGGTATGATGGAGACACGTTGTAACACCCTTTGCTGAGGAAACTCTTGTTGTTACTCATTTAACTGAATAATCACATTAACTCGAACAGTTTAAGCAGAAAACAACCAAACCAGGAATATTTGTGAGAGACGGATGAAAAAATGCTTCCATTAGCTGCTCTTCATTTGGGAGGTTCTTACCAATTAACAGCAGCCTTCATTCACTCCTGGATGATGTGTTGTCTCCTGAACTTCACTGGCTAATTAAAAAATCCTTCCCTCAAAAAGATTAAATCCTCCCCATCTTTTTGGTGAGTCACGGTGCATGTTTCAAGTGCCTCACTGAACAATAGCAGAACAGCTCAAAAAGAAAAAATCTTTGGTCTCAGTTAATTTAAAAAATGAGCCAAAAAACAAAAGAGGGGAAAAAACTAAAGGAGAGCTGAATTTATAGCCTGCATGAATCTGTATACAAACATGTTTATACAAACATTTATTGGAAACGATCCATAGCTCGGTTCTGACACTAATGGACAGTAGAGAAGCACGAGCTAATGCCAAATCTCACTAAATTAAATCCTTTAATTCTGTTCAATAGAGCAGCTGAATTCCCAAATGCTGGGAGGGAGAATCTGAAATGCAGGCACTGGGATGGGTGGCTCTACAGCAGAGCTCTCCAGGAGGGTGCGCAGGGGGCTCCAGCCCAGGGACCTTCAGGGGGGCAGAGGGAGCTGCCAGGAGTCCCCAGCTGGTGCCAGAGGCAGGAGCAGTGGTGGCCAAGCCCCCACAGCCATGGAGAAACCCTAAGGAGACTCAGCACACACTGCTGGGTGAGGGACAGGGTTGGGAAAAGCCTCTGCCAGCACTTGCCAGAGAGTTCTCCTGGGAAACCCTCTGCTCACGGCTTGGCTGGGTGTGCTCAGGTGAAAACCTGGGGAACGGGTTAAACCCCGCTGCTCAGTGGTGCTGCTCCCCCAGGCCCAGCCCTGGCACCAGGCCTGGGCAGTGTCCTTCTCCAGGAGGTGGTGACCCCCAGAGAGTGCCCAGGTGGCAGCCAGCTGGCTGAGCATGGCTGCAGGCTGCGGCTCTGCAGAGGGGCCGGCCCCAGCTGGGCACATGGGATCCAACGGGGTCACCAAGGCCAGGGGCAGGCTGCTGTGCTGGGGCACACCCACCCCATGGAGCTCCAGGCTGGGCCAGAGGGGCTGGCAAAGGCCCTGCGCTGCTGTGCCAGCAGCTGGGCAGGAGCCCAGGTGTGCCCAGGTGGGCAAGAGGCCAAGGGCACCTGGGCTGCTGCGGCCACGGGCCCAGGGCAGGGACTGTCCCCCCGTGCTGGCCGGGCTGGGGCACCTCCAGTGCTGGCTCCAGCCCCGGGCCTCTCCGGACAAGGAGGACACTGAGAGGCTGGAGCATGTCCAGGGAAGGGAATGGAGCTGGGAAGGGGCTGGAGAATTCCTGAGGGAGCTGGGAAGGGGCTGGAGAATTCCTGAGAGAGCTGGAAAGGGCTGGAGAATTCCTGAGGGAGCTGGGAAGGGGCTGGAGAATTCCTGAGAGAGCTGGGAAGGGGCTCAGCCTGGAGCAGAGGAGGCTCAAGGGGGCCCTTCTGGCTCTGCACAACTCCCTGCCGGGAGGGGACAGGGACAGGAGGAGAGGGAACGGCCTCGGGCTGGGCCAGGGAAGTTTAGTTGGATACTGGGGACAATTTCTGCACTGAAAGGATTGTCCAGCCCTTCCACAGCTGCCCAGGGCAGGGGTGGAGTTCCCATCCTGGGGCACCTGGGGACATCATTTAGTGGTGGCCTTGGCAGTGCCAGGCTGTTGTTGCCAGGTGGCTGCTGTTGGACTTGATGCTCTTAGAGGGTTTTTCCAGTTCTGTGGCTCTAAATAAAAGGTTTTCTATGTGAACATTGATATCGTCTATATTCCAAAATCATGGAATATTTCACATTGCTTTTAGATTCAAAGTTGAAACCGTATCTCTGAATTTCTCACAGGATTCTGGTATTATTCACTGAGCAATAATATTGTGCTGCGGTGTGTACAGGGGAATATCAGATGTCTGGAAGAATTAATGAATATTCAAGGAGTTCTGCTTTGCAATGAGCTTCAGCTGAGAGCTGTGTTCATTCATATACATTTAAGTAAAGCTTAGATATGCTCATTTTTCATAAATATTCTCTTGAATGGAGGAAAACAATCAGGCTGTGCTTTTATAAAGTGAATTTAAAATTAAAATTAGATATTTAAGTGTCATTTCAGTTGTAAAGTAGCCCTTAGTCTGATGGTTGGAACAGGGATTCCAATTATGTTAGATTTGTATGCACGGGGCTTGGTTAGATAAAGTATTAAGGATTCTTACTTGTTCATAATATTTCTATCATGTGCAGGGCTGTTCAACACTCTCACTAAATTAGTTCTTGGAAGCCCTTGTTCACTGTATTAATGTAATCTATCCCACACATAGTAAAACAAACTGTTTGGCCTTTCAAATGAGAGGACCCCAATCTTAATAAATATTGAATTATAAAACCCCTGCGTGGGGAATACAAGTTAATTCTTTTCTCTTTGCACCAGCTGTGAGCTGCTCCATGTGATGTATGGCCCAAACTCTCCAGGAAAGAGGAGCAAATTGAAAACACCACCCCTGTGGGTTCCCTTATTAGACTGGAAGTGACTGTGAAATTTGCAGGACACAGCTCATTAAAACAAGGCTGGCAATCTGTGACCCCTTGAGTGGGAAGAGGAGATCCATGCTGGAAAACAGGCTGTTGCTTTGGCTGGGGGAACTCAGCCAGGGAGGAGGAAAATGTGTGAGGCTCCCTGTTAACCCTCTCCTCACCAGAGCTCCTTACCAGGTGCATGCTCAGGAGATGGGGGCAGCAGTGGCTCAGGCCTGGTTAGGAATGAAGGGATGGATTCCTGGAGATCTGCTGGCATTCCCCATGCCAGCCCCACGCTGCCAGGGCTGTTTGTGCCACTTGGGCACTGAGTGGTGCAATGGGAATATCAGTGCTGGGGTCTTTCATCAGCGTGGGAACTCAGCACAGCACAGGACCAAGGGCTCCAGAGCTGCTTCCTCATTACTGAGATGTTTAATTGGTATTAATTCAGTGATAATTGCAGTGGCACCCCTGATCCAGGAGAGTGCATCAAGAGGAGCAAATTTTCACAGAATCCCAGGATGGGTCAGGCTGGAGGGGACCTCAGAGGGTCACCAGGTCCCAGCTCTCTGCTCCAGCAGGGCCATCCCAGGGCACAGGACAAGGATTGTGTCCAGTTCTGGAATATCCCCAGGGAGGAGGTCCAGCCCCCCCTGGGCTCTGTTCAGGGCTGGGCACTGCCCAGAGCAGAAGTTCTGCCTCCTGTGCCAGGGCACTTCCTGGGTTCAGTCCCTGCCCGTCCCTCTGGTGCCACTGCTGGGCCCTGGAGCAGAGCCTGGGCCCTGCCCTGAGCCCTCCCTGCACACAGGGACAGACAGGGACAGCCAGGGACACCCAGGGACAGCCAGGGACACCCAGGGACAGACAGGGACACCCAGGGACAGACAGGGACACCCACGGACACCCAGGGACAGACAGGGACACCCATGGACACCCAGGGACATCCAGGGACACCCAGGGACAGACAGGGACACCCAGGGACAGACAGGGACACCCAGGGACAGACAGGGACAGCCAGGGCTGAGGGCCCCTCTCAGCTGTGCCCCCTCTCCAGGCTGAACAGCCGCAGCTCCCTCAGCCTTTCCTGGGCACGGAGATGCTCCAGGCCCTTCCTCAGCTCCACAGACTCTGCTGGCCCTGCTCCAGGAGGAGCCCAGAGCTGGACACTGTAGTGTTACACCGTTGGTAACTTACTGCGGATCAGGGAAGACAGGATTAACGACCACCACACACACTCTCAGGATTCTCACAGAAACAGCCTGGGGGTTTATTCTTTTCAGCTCCTTCTATAGGCGGTTCAAATCTCCTGGTTCAACATCAGCCATAGGCTGGTTTCCTGTGCCAGCCAGCCCCACTGAGCAATGAGCTTACTGAATTTTTGGTAAGACATAGTCGGCTGGGAGCTCTGTAGATTTGAAAACACCCTATCACAACAGACACAACATTGCAGAGGTGCCTCCCTGGGCTGGGCAGAGAGGCAGGATCACTCCCTGGCCTGCTGGCAAAGCTTTTGCCAGTGCTTCCCTGGATTTACCATTGGCCACCTTGACCCCCAGGACAAAGTGCTGGCTCATGTGTCATAAATGAGTGACTCAGCTCGGTAGTGAACTATGACAGCTCTTTATTTGCAAAGACATTTCTGGAATGAGGAACTCATGGGGTGGGCAGCCTACACCCCAAAGTTCCTCCAAAAGGCGCTGAAGAGGAGCAGGCTCTTCCTTCCTCACAGAGAGCATCATGGAGAAGGCCTCAACGGGGGCTCGAGCCTCTCCTTTTATAGAGTCCAGGCTGGCCCTGATTGGTGCAATTCTTGATCCCCTCCAGGATTGGTCAGTTCGAAATAGAGGCTCGTGATTGGCTCGGCTCGCTAGGGGTGTGTCCTTGTTTTCTAAAAACTGCCTGGCAGAACGTTCCAGTCCTTCGGGGATCGGCGCCATCTTGGGGCATTGTAAGTAAGGGGTGAGGCCTCTAAATGATAGACAATATGTAACTGATCAGACGTAACTGATTTTAACAACAACAACCTCAAGGTGTCTGTAACTAAAAACTGTTTTAACCGTAGTGGTAACACAACCTTTATCTTTTTAACATAACAATATAACTCTTATCCTATTTATTACACATGGACAGCTCCTTTCCAGCCTGGGCTGTCCCATGAAATGATCTCTTGGAGTAGCTGGTGCTGAATTCCATCCTTCTGGCAGCCCAGAGCAATGTGCTGTGGGTGTGGAAAGCCTCAGCTGCACAAGAGCCCTGCTGGCTCTGTGAATCAGCTCCCAGCACTGTCAGAAGCCAGCCCAGACCCAGACTGCACAGC
Organism: Picathartes gymnocephalus; assembly: GCA_013390045.1. Lineage (NCBI taxonomy): Eukaryota > Metazoa > Chordata > Aves > Passeriformes > Picathartidae > Picathartes > Picathartes gymnocephalus. The sequence continues at coordinate 50,311 of WEKY01011643.1, forward strand.
CAATCTCACTTGCCCTCAGGCACAAGTCCTTAAAATTCCTCTGTGTGAGTGTGCACTGCCCCGGCTGCTCCCAGACCCAGCCTAGGGAGGCTTGGTGCTGAATGTTCAGCTATTGGTTGTTTGCACTGAAGAAAAGAACAGGATAATTTACCCCAAACTTACTCCAGGTTCTAATAAATCCCACTTTCATGCCACCAGAATCCAGGGAGAAAACAAGGCAAGAATGTTAACATTTTCTGCTTGAAAAAGCAGCTCTCTTAGTAGTTAAGTTCAATCCCTTAAGTGATCATCTAATTCTAGTCTGACATTTTCTGTAAGTGAATAAACCTGTATCTTAATTCTCCTCCTGTCAAAGATTAAATAATGCTACATCAGCTTTTAATGTGATTGATCCAAATAAAGACCATGAAAAATGTAGCCTGGTTGGAAACATTCAATGAAATAATACATTTAGGGAGGGCACCCCCATCCCTGCTGATGTGAAAGAGCTGGATTGTGGGAAGAGAAAAGCTGGGATGACAACACTTAAACTGATGTTGTGCCACATGAGGGAGAGGAGAGGCTGAGTTCAAAATGAGCTCAATAATTGTGAGTGAGATCCATGCTCTGCTGGCTTGGGAAAAGCAGATTCCCTTGAGGCACATCCAGCTGGATTTCCAAAATGACCACTCAGTCACAGATGAAGATTTTGGCCCTGCTCACCATGCCAGAGGAAGGCACCAAACCCCCTTATTTGTGACATGTGGGGGATTGGTAACTTTCCCTTGGACTTGGAACTTACCTTTAGGAAGAATGGCAAGTGGGGGTGGAAGAAATGAAAGTCTTACAAATTTCTCATGTCTTTTGTGCCAATGTTGCAGTTCCTTTAGGGAGACTGAGGGTTGGAGGGACACCTGACTTGAAGTGACAGCAAGGAAAGGACTTTATGAGGTTGAACTTCGTGCTCTTGTGGGAGTTGTCCATCATCTACCTGTGAGTATCCTGTAGCCTCTGAACCCTTTCATTTATTTTTCAGTTGAAAATAAGTCCTAAATTCTTCCTGCTGTAATTCTGACATGGAAAAGTTGCTTTTCCCTCATCCAAGTTAATTCAGTGATTCACTCGCTTACAGAGTCTGCCGATGGTTACGAGGATGAAATTACAGGCTTTGTAAATGATTGTAAAACACAGGCCTGGCTCCAAAGTGGTTTATTTCCATATCAGTGATTTTAGAAAGTGAACTTAAATGTGCTGTAGTTTTCCTTGTGTGCTGGGAGGCTGCAGAGAGGATTTTTGGGATATTTGATCTGCACAAAGAGCAGATGAGAAGGTTGCTGGATAGGCAGACAGAGGGAAAGAGAGAAAGAAAACAAAGGAAGGAAGAAAGCCAGGAAAGCACAGGTTTATTTTTAGGAAGTGTTTATTCTCAGAGTGGGAACTCACAGCCAGGCTGCATTCAGCAGAGCATCTGCACACCATGTTCTGACCTGCAGGTGCCCAGATACCCTTCCAGAGCCCCACACAACACCAGCAGCTTTGGGTCACCCAAGAGAAGTGGCTGATTGCTTTTGCACCTATGCTATTAATAACTGAGGTGGGAGGGCAAACCTGATATGTTTTAAATACTGGGGTGGTTCCCTAAAGTCAAATTATATTGGGCTTATGCATTTGTTCCCATCCCAAATAAATTTGTGGTCCTCTCTCTTTGAATAGTGCATGTTCCAAAGGTTAAGTAGAAAGTTCCTGGAAGAACTCTGAACTGATAACAAGGGATTAATATTTTTTACCTAATTGTCACTGAGATGGATGTTTTGGGAATACTTCCAAGACTACACTTAGTTTAGTAGCCACAGTTTGAGCACCTCTTGCTGAAGCCTCAGGGAGTGGTGAAGGACAGGGATGAGTTTCCTGCATGGCCCCTGTGATCCCAGTGATTGCACTGGGAATTTTTAGCACATCTGGAAAGTTTGTTCAATAATTCAATATTTGGGACTATGAGTCTTAAACTTCCTCAGGTGTTGGGCATTTGTCAGTGGATGTGCTGGAGCCCTTGCTGGAAGGGTGTGCTCCCACATGGAGAACTGCAGGAAAGTTACAGCTTGGATGCAGTGATTGAGGCCCTGGCTGAGCTCCTCCTGACAGCTTCCACTCCAGACTGGTCACAGGGAGAGGAAGGATAATGGGGACAGCAGCCGAAGGAGTGAAGATGCCCTCCCTTGCCCTTTTCCCTGCTGTCCCCCCAGGGCCACAAGTGCTGAAAGCAGCCGTGGCTGCGATTTGTTTCCCGTTCCTACGGGAGCACAGGGCTGCCCAGGGCAGGGAACCTTCCAGGCCGATCCGCCAGGTCCTTGAGGGATGTGAAGAGTAAACGAGGTGTGAACAACACATTGAGTGGGCAGCACAGGGAAGCGGAGCCGTGAAAGCTTTTGCTCCGTAAAAATAGAACGGGGCTGTTGGCAGCAGGAGGTGTCTGAAGCAGATAAAGCCGGCAGTGAGTGATGAGAACTGGAGCTGTTTTCTTAACGCAGCGCCCTGAGCTTCCTGACCTTCTGGGAGGAGGGAGCTGGGCAGGACAGGTGAGCTTGTAATTGTTCTGTAACCTCTCCTGATTCTGTACGGGACAGCCAAGAGCAGATTTAACCTGGAACATCACCTCACCTCTGAGCCGGAATGGGGAATACAGGGTAAATTAACACCTAGCAGTGATCCCTTGGAAAAGCGGGAGCTGCACTCCCGTTTGTTTTAATGGGCTTTATGGTGGAGGAGCTGCAGCTCTGGAGTGCCTCCGGAGTCCCCAGCATCCATCCAGTCAATCCTCTCTGATCATCCCTGGGCACTGGGAATCTTGGTTGTGTGCTTGGATTTAGCATGGATGTTCTCCTCGGGTAAAATATTTATAAATCAAGGGGAAATTTTTCTGACTAAACAATAAATTGCAGCGTGGGTTTGCTACAAACATCCCTCATGTACAGCTGTCACAGCACAGCACTGCCTTCAGTCCAGGGATCTTATCCATCCCCATCCCACAGAGATCTGCATATTATGAGCAGAAAGTGATTTACCAGACAAGTCCCAGTTCCTGCCCCTATTATTCCATGATTTATGGCCCATCTGATGTGGCTGTAGCTGGAGTGCAAGACAGAACCTGTTTTGCAACACAAAAAAGGGTATTAGACTAACAGATCTGATATTGAACGATGGGTATCTCTTTGCAGCCCTCTGGCCTGGTGTTTATTTGCTGTCTCACTCAACTCCAGCTCCAGCCTTGTTGCTCTGCTGCCAGAAAGGCTAAAGCATAAAATGGAATTACAGGTATTAACAGCTGTGGGTTGTATCACTTAGGAATACACAGCAACCACTGGGAGGGCTACCAAGGATGGGGAGGAACAGCAAAAGGGAGCTCAGCACTCAAACCCGTGAGGATTTCCCAGGATTTCAGATTTGGCCTGATGGGAGCAATGACTCTGAGTGAGATTTCAGCCACTCCGTGGCTTTTAAAGGCACTAATAGAGCATCTAAATTTAGAGCACTGCACTTTTGTTTCATTAAGAATTCAACTTCAGACGCAGGCAGACTCCATGGAATGTGCCCCCGGAGCAGCCCCACGCTCCACTCTGCTGCTGCACAGATTCCCAGGAGCTCTCACTCCTCAGCTGCTCAGAACTAGGGCTCTTCTTCCCACTCCTCCTCACTCTTGGACCCTGAACCTCAGCTGACCCCTGTCCTTTCCGTGTCATGGGGCCGATGCTGCTCAGCCGAAACCGCTGAAACAGGAGCTGGGTTTAGCCTAAAACCGAATGAGGAGGCCTCGTGTGACTGCCTGCAGAGAAAATAAACACGTGCTGGTGTTTGAAATTCCCTTCTGTGCCATCTTGGGGTGAGCAGACAGATAAATTCAGGAGTTTCTTACAAGTCTCATAGAAGCTGAGACTCAAAGGTGCTGAAATCAGGCTTCAAACAGCACTGCAAAGAGCCCAGATCAGCCATCCCTCTTCTGGACCCCTCAGCCCCGCTTTGGGCACTGAGCTTCTCACTGAGAGGACTTCGGGTGATGCCAGGTGTCCTGCTGGTGGATCATGTTATCCAGGAGCCAGCAGAAGCCCTGGGGAAATGAGCTGAAACTTCAGGAAAGACAGGTACTGGTGTGACAGATGGGACCTTGGCCCAAAACTGAGAAATAATGAGAATTAGAAGTGTGTCACCAGGGAAAAGCAAGATCAAATGCTTTAAATCACAATATATTACATTTCTGCCCAGCATTTTAGCAATATACAGGCTTAATGCCTCTTTTTTGCCCTTTCTGAGGGAAGGAGTACCTCAGTATGGACTCACCTAAACAGCTTGAGAATTTTTTAGTACTTGATTATTCTAAAATACTGAGGGTTTGTGGCACTTGAGCAGATGGATTTGAAATCCCTGGTTTGCATCTTGATGGTTTTTCTCTTTGGCCTCATTTGTTAAAGGCAGAGGGATTGTTAGGCCAGAGGCATTCCTGTCATCTCTTGGGAGATGGTGCATGTGACTTTCTATTTTCCATGGAAACTGGAGCAGGAAATAGTTAACAGAAGTCTCCCAGCTCTGCAGTGTGAGAGAGCAGGTTCAGAGATTTGGGGGAAAAAAGCCAGAAAACAAGAGCATCACTCTCAGCAGCAGCCAAGGGCAGAGCTCTCCACACCTGCTGTCAGAGCCTGTTCTGGGGCAGTCAGGCTCACTCTCTGTTCTCCAGAGCCTCCTGTGGTTTGAGGGCTCCACAGACCTTCCTCACCCTCCCCTTCAGCCTGAAAATCCTCACCGAGGAGCTCTGACAAACTTGGGGAGATAATTTGGTCTAAAACTTGCAAAAGCACCTGTCTGGCCTCCTCAAAGCCAGAAACCTCCCTGGTTTAGAAGGAATGGTTCCAGGGCTCTTTGGAGCTCTGGCCACCCCCATTTAATGGGAGGTTTCCTGCAAAGGGGCTTTCCTTGCTTTGGGCATCACCTTTGGAGCCTGACGCACCAGGGCCATGGGGCTGGAGAGCAGCAGAGGGGCCCCAGGGCTGTACCAGCAATGTGCTACTGATAAATTAACACATCTTGGCTTCCTGGCAGGAAAGTGTCCACCAGGGAGATTTGTTGGGACCTTCCCCCTCTGGTGCCTCAGCTTCTCCTTTGGTGTGGGATGGGAAATCTCCCTCTCAGTTCTGTGCTTTCACTGACGCTGGGGAAATGTTAATGCTCGAGAGGTGTCATTGCTGCAGGTCTGTTCTTGGTTAATTTGCTCCTCGTGGCCGTGGACTGTGGAGGAGAATTTCCCTGCTGCTCTCCCGTGGGATTTTGTCATAGCTCCTCACGTCCCCTCCTTTTCCCTGGGGAACTCCCAGCCTCTGCTTTTCCCTGGCAGGCCATGCAGGAAAGAAGGGCTGTGATCTAAGAGCAAAGCAAAGCACTCAGAGCCACAAAAGCACACGGAGATTCAAAGCCTCCCCACCTGTGTTCCCAGGGAACTTTCTGAGTCTCAGCAGTCTGTTCCTCCACACAATTGTGCCTGTAAAGAACCTGTCTGAGCATTGTACAGCACAGGGAAGACTTTTAAGGCATTTTTTCTTCTTTTTGTTCCTGTATCCAAGGTCTATCTCTCTTTGCTTTATGGATTTGGAGCCCATCTTTAATTATTTGCCCTGAAAAGCTGCCTGAAGCAGGGCTCAGCAGGAGTCAGACAGAGGCAGCTCAGCCTTCCTGGCTTTGCACAGCAGCATTCCATGGGAATGGCCATTCCCACGTGAATGTGAGGGGCACAGCTCCCTGGTTCCTCTCTTTGGGGTGTGGATGTGCTTATCACAAGCTCCAGCACTTCACAAGCTTGCCCACCCCACTCCCCTGCTCCACAGGGCACACAGGGACTGTCACAAGGCCCACTCCAGACACAGAACATTCCAGCAAGGCAAATCACCCTGGCTGTGATGCTAAAGGCATTTCAGTGCTGGGAAATAAGGGCTCCCTTATTCCCTCTAAGATTTCTGCTCCAGGATGAATAGCAGTGATGAAAATCTGCCACAGAGCAGGCAGGTCTGCACAGTCACCCTTGTACTGCTCAGCAAGGCCTGTTTGGGTCTGGGAGCTCAGATTTCCCTGTCTCAAGATGCTTTGAAAGGCTCTGCCTTGATTGCACTTCCATCCACTCGAGGTAAATAATTGTATTATCAGTCCACAGCAAAGCCTGGGCCTCCATGGCTTCACAGCAGCAGCGCTGGAGCTGCCAGTGCTCACACAGGATGGGGGACCCAGAGAAGCTGCGGCTGCCCCTGGATCCCTGGCAGTGTCCAAGGCCAGGCTGGAGGGGCTTGGAGCCCCCTGGGACAGTGGAAGCTGTCCCTGCCCAGGGCAGGGGGAATGAGATGGCCTTTAAGGGCCCTCCCAACCCCAGCAGCTCTGGGATTGCATGGTTCTCCTCCCCACTGACTTTAGGGATCATCCTCCTCTGTGCATGGTGTGATGCACAACTGGAGCTTCTTCCTCTGTGGGTAAATCCTATTTCAGCTGCCTTAAATCATTTCTTCCCCAAAAAGCTTACAACAGCTTTCTGCTGGAAGCAGGGGGATGGTTGTAACAGCCTCAGGAAACCCCTTTGATGTGGGGCAGGCAACTGGGAGAGCTGGTAATGAGGTGCTGGGAGAACTTCCATCACCAGGGAGGGGGAGCAGCAGGGCCCCTGTGCTGAGAGACCACAGGGTGAGGGGATGGCTGATCAAAGCTTGCAGGCCTCGAGTGCTTTAGGGACAGACTCATCCTGTGGCTCTGAACGGAGTTTCTGGGCTTGCAAATTTATGGAAACACTGTTTAGGTCAGCAACAGAGGGAGCAAACAGGTATTCAGTTATCAGATCACATGTGTGTGTCCACCTCACTCCGAAGTCTTTGTCCGTGCCTGCAGGCTGCTTAAATTGGGAATTCTCTGGGGCAGGACCTCTGCCCTTGTCCCCTTGCACAGCTCAGAATAGAAAGGGATTTCAGGCCTGGGTGGAGTGCCCTGATAGCGGGTTATAAATACAGTGCTGGCGGCAGTGCTCGGCTCAGGGACCTGAGCGAAGCTGCAGCAGCAAAGCACAGCCCTGTGCATTGCAGACAGTCCTGCTCCTCGGCATCGGGGCCACCGCCCTGGTGCCGCCAGCACAGGCACCTCTGAGGCCGGTGCTGCAGGGACACGCCAGGCACTGCTGGGTTAGGGACCTGCTCCAAACTCTTTCCCAGCTGGAGACAGGCAGGGAGAGCCAGCGCTGTCCCCAGGCCGTGTCCCCAGGGCAGCTGCACAGCTGAGGCAGCAACCACCTCCTGGCATGGGCCCCGAGCCTTCCCACCTTTGCTGTGGCCAGAAATGCTCCTGCTGCTCTTCGTTCCCGGGGCCGGGGGGTCCTGCAGCTGCCAGCCCTGTGCTCCAGGGACGCTGAGAGCTGGCTGTGACAGCTGAGCCTCCTGGGCATTCTGTGAGCTCTGGGGTAGTGGGTGCTTTACCACAGCACCCATCCGGACAGACCCTCTGCCTCCTGAGAGCTGCTGTGAGGCAGCTCCTCTCGGAATGCATTCCCCATGCCCATCCCTCCCTCCCCAGCCCTGCGGGAATCACAAAGGCAGGAGCTCCGCTCGCCTCCTTGGCTGAGTAAGGCAGAGCTCAGCTCTGACCTGGCCTAAGCCTCCAAAGCCTGACTGTAAATCACAAACACGGACTGTGTGCCAGGCAGATTTTTATCTTTTCCTAACTAAAGTACTGCCGGTAACTCCAAAGCACTGGCAGGAATTTTCTCTGCTGCAAGTGTGGACGCTGGGGAGGATAACAAAGTATGTTTGTGTGGCTTGGGCTGCTACTTAGTAACTCAAGAAGAGACTCCAGCTTCTCATTAGAAAGCACCATTTTACCTTTTTAGTGTTTTTTAATGAAACCATTTCTTCCCGAAAGAGAATTGCCTTTTTTCCTAAGTGGACATTTTCATGACAAAATAATCCCTGAGTTTTCATTACAGTCTTGAACAAGAACTTGAAAATAAAATCTTATTGTTTTTTTCCCCTGGCACTCTGAAAAAGGAAAAACAGAAGAAAAAGAGAGCAAATGTGAACTCTCAACACACTTTTTTTGTGGACAGAGTGGAACCATGTAAAATCTTGCTTGGTTTTGAGATGCTGTGAATTGAGTTGACAGTTTCCAAGGTCCTCATGAACTCCACAGGATTATTCTGGGTGGGTTTCAGCTCTAAGCCCCAAAAACCAGAGTAACCAAGTGGGAACATTGAGGTTTTGCTCCCAGGTACCTCCCCAGGCCCTCAGGAGGATTCCCTGCAGCTGCCAAGAGAGCAGAGCTTACTGGGGTCCCTCTTTTGTGTTTTCCTGGGGTGAAAAGTGTGGGTTGGACTGGTTTTGCTCTGGGAAGAAAATAGCTTTGGTTTGGCTGGAGGGGCTGAAATCTCCTGGTGGACATGGGGGGCTTCTCCTTGACTTCTCTGCTGCTTTGAGCTTGGAGGGGACAGGTTCAGGTTCTGTGCTGATCCCTGTCCTGCTTCCCTGCGGGAAGGAGCAGCCACGGAGGAGCAGGAGGGGAGGAAAACTGGAAGAAGTTTGAATGCTGCCCTCGTTGTGAATGTGGAAAAAAAACAAGCTGGCTCCTTGCTGAGGGCCTCAGCCTGTGCAAAATTACCTTCCTGAGAGTGGCCAGTGCTGGTACCTGTCTTGGGGTGGGATCTGTCCACTTGGAGTGGCTGTTTGGGTGATTTTGCTGTGCTTTAGGGTCTGGCTGTGCTGCCAGTGAGTGCAGCAGGAATGACCAAGTTGTGTCTTTGCCAAGAGGTCCTTTTTGCTTTGCTGAGCACTGAAATGGGGACAGTCTGACTCAGTTCCACCCTGCTCAGTCCCTGGGGTTCTTGCCAAAGCCCCTTTTGCCCCTGCCCCCCTGAAGGCTGCATTCCTTGGTCACAGCAGCAGCACAAGCTGTAGCTGGTGCTTCGGGGGTTTGTGTCCCAAAGCATTCCAGGGGTGGCTGGTGCCGCTCTCCATTTGTACAGAGGGAGAAACTGAAGCACAGAGCAGGCAGGTAATGGGATAAATGCTAAAAACAGGTTTGTATGGAAACTTGCTGGGTCTGAGGACTTTCTATGAGCCCTCTGTTGAGCTCTCTGACCTCCTCAGCTGCTGGCAGGGCTGTGATAGCACAAAAAGCAAAAATTCTTCATTGGCTGCAGAAATGAGAGTCCAGCCCAAAGAGCCACTGAGGTATTGCCCACCTGGCCCTTAGAGCTCCTTAGGGTCCACTGGCCCTCCATGACCCATATGTGAGGGGAAACTGAGGCACAGAGCTCCCAGGGCTAGCAGATCCCCTGCCTGTGCAGGCAGGAAAACTCTGCAGGAGACTGCAGCACTTCTGAGGAAGATGCTGGTGGCAGAGTGGGTCCTTTGGCACTGAAGTGGCTTCTGGGGTTTCTCCTCCCCTTTGGCACTGTGAGGGCAGCACCTTTCCAAGGCTTTGCCTCCTGCTGGTCCCACTGGGTTCTCTGGACACCTGGGAGCCGCTGCCTCCTCTCCCCTCCCAAATTCAGTACAAAGCTCCTTTCTCTGCTGCCTGAAATCCCTGACACAGGGGAATTTCCACCCTGCTGGGATCATTAACCTTCCTGCCTTTCCAGTATTTCCAGCTAAAGGATAATTTCTTTGTTGTTTTGGCAATTGTTTTGGTTTTTTCAACTATAATTGATTCAGGGAGGCTCTGGGACTGCCACCTACCTGTCCTGGTCCATGGGCAGAGCCTTCCCTGCACCTCAGCAGGGCTCTGAAAGCATCAGGTCAGGCCAGCACAGTGCAGCAGCTAAGGTTTCCAGCCATGAAGGGGAACTGGATTCCTACTGTATGGAGATTAATTTGCTGCCTCAGCCACCAACTGGGTGAAAAAGCAGCTGAGGATGCAGCAGTCCAGCTGTTAAGGTGTTTATTGGGATAAATGGAGTGCTGGGAACATGCCTGGAGTGGTGGCTTCTATTTCTTTGCAGAAGGCACAAAGCACACCAGCAGGATTTAGGAATATGGAGCCCCTGGTTAAACCCAGAGACAAGCCCACATTTCTGTAAAGCTGTGTTTGATTGCAGGACACCATGGGGGTGTCTGTCACATAAACACCCAGCCTTAAAGGCTGTGGGTAAAGCTGCCCTGTGATGCTGTGGAGCCCCTCGTGTTCTTCCCTGCTCAGTCTTCCCCCTTCCTTCTCCATTCCCAGTCTGCAGACTCCTCATTGCTGACCAGGTTTCTCCTTACAGACTTATTATCTGCGTTTTTGGTTCTGTAGGGAATTGGGCCACTCTGTTTCCCTCTCCTGAATTCCCCAGTCCCTACTCTGACTCTGCCATAGCTGTGCTCCGTGCCCCATCTCCTTTTCCTGGACTCTCTGCTCAGGTGTTTCCAGTTCCCTCCCTTTCTTCCTGATCTTCTGCAGCTTCTCATCAAATTCTGTGCTGTCCCACCTGCTCTCCCTCTGGGGTGTCCCATCAGGTGACTGGGGCCCAGAGGGGACATTGCAGGAGTGGGGGATGCTCCCTGTTACCTCTCCAAGGATTTTGCTCCCTAGGGAAGGGGGGTGTTGCCACTGCTGTTGGAAAGGGAGGAATTTGGTGCTATTTTAGTCCCTTAAAGGCAAATCCTGCTTCAGGTACCTTGTTTGAATGGGCACTGCAGACAAGGATGTGCCTGGATGCAAACTGGAGTCCAGTGGATGTTTTTCCATATCCCAAGAGATGAGATGGGTTTTCAGCTGAGAACCCTGTTTTGTACTGCCTGGATGTGCTGGGCAATATTTCCTGTGGCTCCACAGTTAAGTTTTTATGGAAGCCTCATTCTGTTTAATGTGGCTGTAGTTGGATTATGAATTAATAATCCCTGCTGCTGGGACTGCTGTATAGCAAGCTGGCTTTGCTGAATGCGTGTGTAAATAATTCATGCCATTAAATTCGTTGTGTTCCCTGTCCACAGCTCGTTTACCTGCTGTGACTACAAATATTGCTCTGCACCTCGGAGGAGGTGTTGGGAGATGCCAAGCGTGAGAGCTCTGTCAGAAAGAGGCTCTTCCCCTGGTTAAATGGATCAGAAACGCCTGGCACAGGGAGTACCAGGAAAGCCTGCTTTGTAGGCAGGGCAGGGTGGAGATTCCACCTTGGGCTTGGAGACCCTGGCAAGGTCCAGGCTGTGGGAGCTGCCTGGCACAGCCATCCTGGGTGTCAGGAGGAATTCCTACATGGAAGGGGCTGCCCAGGGAGGTTTGGAGTCCCCACCCCTGGAGGTGTCCAAGGAAGGCCTGGATGTGGCACTCAGAGCTCTGGGCTGGGGACAAGGCGGGGACTGGGCACAGCTTGGACTCGATGACCCTGGAGGGCTTTTCCAACCTCAGCGATCCAATGATCACAACTCTGCCTCCTTCCCAAGCTTTCCCTCATTGTTTACAGATCTTCTGGAATTATTTCAGTGGTTGTCCCTAGCAGTAAAGCAGGAACAATTGGAATTCTTCCCTGCTTCACATGCAAATTCCATGGGGTCTCCAATGTATTCTTTTTATTTAAATTCCCCCCATATTTCCTAGGACAGCAGCTCCCACAGAAGTAGTAAAGAGTCCTTTCCAGCCTCAGGCATGACCATTTTGTGCTGCAGTGAGCAGAGTAAGGTAATGACACAAGTCCTGCACAGATAAAGGTAAAAAGAGTACAAAAGAAAATAAGAAAAAATTATTATTGAGTCTAAAAGCCATTTTCCAGAGTTCTAATGCACAGTCTCTAAAATGTTTGCATATTTGTGGCTCTACCTGATGTTTCCAAGAGCTTTGATGCTGTTTTATTGCTCCTGTATTAGTAGATTATTTCAGACCACACTGGCAATGCTTTTACTGGTGTGATGTTGTCAATTCTGGTTTGTTTTCCCTCAGCCTTGCTGCTGCTCTCATCTGCATGTGATGATCCAGGGCAAGACTTGAGGGAATCCAGGGAAGACTGTGCTGGAATAACTTCCATCTTCTCCCCACACACCAGAAACCTGATTCTCTGACAGTAAATAATATTTATGTGCTTTTATGCATCATACCTAACCTATAAAATTGTGTTATTGTCAAGTTACCATCATCTATTATCTTAAAGCAACTTTAAAATGTTGGTTAAGCTTTATGTATAAATATTGATGAGAAATCTGAAGCATGTTTTTCTGCAGAAAATCCTCATATCAGACTCAAATTTATCTGGAAAAGATGTTATTCCTTATGTTCCTGCTGAAGTCTGCTTAGGAGACAGCCTGAGCTAGGCTGTGCCTGTAAAAATAACTAGGACTATTAGTTTGGGACCAATTTATTCACTGCAAAGGCTTCTGAAGAAATGCATCAGCATCTTCAAAATCACTGCAAAGGGTTTGGGTGATGTTTATTGGGGCTGAAGACAAATGTTTGGGATGGAAGGAAACAAGAAAGAAGTCCTGTAGACACAGGAGCTGAGCAAAATGAGGCAGGTGCTTGTTAACTCTGAAATAACTGTGAATTCTTAAAGTTTTTTATGAGGGAAGTTTCACTGCTGTTTGTTTTGGTTAAAAAAATACGTTTCTGTTTCTCTGGGCACAATATTTTTAACTAGCGAAGGAATGAGTGACGTCGCGGTTGAAGGTTTGGCAATGAATCTGTTTGTTCTGGTTAAGCTGGACGGGATTGACAGGTGATGTCAGACGCCTGACAAGGGAAGTGAGACGCCTTCACTTAGGTGTGCTTTAAAGATGGATTTATTGCCATGATCTCTCAGAGGCCTTGCAGCCCATCACAGAGACTGACAGAAGGCAGACATTAGAGAAGAAGGAGAAAGAGCGTAAGAGAGAGCACTGCAGGTCACAAGGTTTCTTAAAGGTTAACAGACCAATGGATAATTGCTACGCAGAGATATTTTCATTTTTACACCAATGGTTACACACACCTGCATTCCCAAGTGCCGCATTGCAGTATTTTTCATCCAATTACGCACTGTCCCACAGAGATCTATTATTCCAAGCTAAGCGACCACACCCTATACTTTTTACTTTATTTCATAGTTACTTTTATACTTTTATATTAAGGCTTTACGCTATAGACCTTTTAATATCTAACTTAAGACACTTTTTCTTAAACTACAAGTTAGAATCTTTGCTATAGATTGTGATATCTGGAAGTTTCTCCCATGGTCTCAGATCAAATGAAGCAAACATCTCAAGCTCAGGGTAAGCAGACCCAAGGCTTTGAAGGTTTTCTGGGCCTTGGATTCCAACATCTCTCCCTTCTCGTTGCACTATGAATATCCCTTTGGCAGTTAACTTTAGAGTGGCGAGTGCCTCCGTGGCCGCAACTAAAAATTTATTTCCATTTTTGCTCCCCATTGCGATAAGAGGTTTCTTCCCCAGACTGTGGTGGGCTTTTGCACTATGAAAGGACGAATGGTCGCTGTTTTTCCTCTGGTCCTGTAACTATGATTGTATATTCACTTTGTAAACATAGTGTTGCTCCTCCAATTCCAGAAAGGGAATTCAAAGGTGTTATTAATTTCTATTCTCAAGGCCAAAACATGTGACAAATGACTGTAACATCAGCACCAGTGTCGTCCAGCACGGCTGGCCAGTGCTCCCAGACCAACAGGACAAACAGAGCAGTGGCCACTGCAGGGTCCCAGCCAGCCAGGTGGGAGCTGAGCAGGGAGGAGGCAAAGGAGCTTCTCCTAAACAGGAAAATGGGCTTTAATATCTCCTTCTAAAGCTGCTGCAAGCAGGCTGGGGATGTTTTCTTGCAACCCTGCAGCCAGACAGGAGTGACCTCTGAGCCAGCCTGGCCTGCCCTGCCCCGAGGGGGATTGCTGCCCTGGCTGGCTTTGGTGTGGGATTTTGGAGGCTCCCCCAGCCCCAGCCTAGCACTCTGTGTGATGCTGTTTGCACAGAACTTGGGGGATAATGGACTTGAAGTATTGTGCTCTTCCCTAACTCATTTACATGACTTCATTAGCATTGAATTTTACTGAGCATGTCAGGATTGGAGAGGGAAATATAATCTAATAGGAAGGAATGTACCTCTCTGGAGCAGTGAAGCTGTGAGGTAAAAAATGGGGTTTGGACAGACAAATGAACTGATACACTGGGGAAGGAAATGATCACACTCCTATTCTTCCCCCAAAAACGAGTTAAAATTCCTCCCACAACTTAATGTTGTGGCAATATTTGAATGTCCCAACCAGTACATTTTCTAAGGATTGAAAGGAAAAACAAAGCCAAAGGTGATGGAAATAACTGGATGGTATAGTGGATGGGAGTCAGCTGCGACTGGGATGTCCATAACCCTAAAATGCATTGATCAAATGCATGAATGTATCTCTCTATCCCAGACTGTTTGCCTTGAAATGGAAGCAATTTAATCTTTAAAAAAAATAATGAAAGAGCAAACTGTAAATGAGACCTTCTGGCAGCAGGACGGGCTGTGGTCCCAGAGGCAGCAGCACAGGCCAGGATGACAAATGAGGTCATTAAAGTAAATAGTGTAAATTGAGCTTTGGCAGTGGGAAGGAATCCTTATTATGATGAAGGGCATTAATATGGGAAGAAGAAAAAGGGGAGGAGGAATTCAGTGGTGACAGGTTTATCTGGGGCAGGGAGCTCTGTAATCCTGTGGCTGCTTCAGCTGCTTCTCTTATTGCAAGGCAAGGAGCCCATTTAATTTCACAGGGTTTTCAGCAGGGCATGGTTTTGAAGTGCATTAAAGATTATAAAGTGTCACCTCTCCAAACAGCATCCAGGAGGTTGCTGAACCAAAGCCTCGGATTCTTTACTCATTTGGTCTCATCTTTGACATCACATTTGCAGCAGAGTTGTGTTTTGCCTGCTGATTTTTCATTTTTAAAGAGTTTCTTAATATGAGCGTTCAAAACCTGAACATTTGGTTTCCTCTGGACAGTCTTTGGTTATGGGAAGTGCAAAATGTGGTGTTCAAGGGCTGTGGCTGCCAGTTCCCACTGACTGAGCAGCTGGGGAATTCTGGCCCCTAAATTTGGGCTTCTTCAGGTGCTGTTGACAGCCAAGCTGATTCTCCTGCTCAGATTAACAGGGACAGTCCTTAAGGTCATAGGGACTTTTAGAAGTTGCTGGGCTTTCTGAAAGCTGCTGTGAGGATCAGTGGGTGACTCAGAATCCTCTGTGCAAAGTCTTGGGGTTGTTTTTTCTCGTTCAGTGATACTGAAATAAATCCTTGCTCTTTTAAGAGCACATGTAACTGGCAAGTTTGGGCATTGCCCTGGAAGTCTGAATGTCACTGTCCTCTGGCCTTTTTGTGGTCACTAATGGCACCAGTGACACTTACACTGTGTAAAGGCACCTTACAGGATGTTACTAATTAGACAAAAGCTCCTACAGTCCCATTAGTACACTAAAGTTCTGTGGTTTTCATTCTCTGAGGTTCAGTTCCTGTCCTCATCCTATTGTGAGGATAAATCACTTGTGAAAAGCAGTTTGAATTAATGAAAAACAGATTTTGGCTTCAACGAGATGGTCTTTGAGGTCTTTTCCAACCCAAAGTCTGTGCCTAGGGCCAGGTTTCCCTACACACTCCTGAGCTATCAAAGAGGGCTCTGAGGCATGCAAAGGCATGGAAATGCACTTTTCCTGTTTAGCTTGCAAAGGCAGATTTATCTCTAAGAGTAGCTCTTATTTTTTCCCAACATGCCTTGAAAAAATGAAAGCCCAACCAAAACCAAACAGAAATTTCCTCCCTTTGCCCTGTCTTTTGTTGAGCCCATCACGGTGTGGTAATAGAGATTTGCACGGGCTGTAAAAAGGAACAAGCTCCAAGGCTGCTGGGAATGGCACTGAGCTGTGGAAGGAGAAGGCTCAGGGACAGTTCAGGGTATTTGCAGTAACAAACTCTGCTGGGGCTGGAGCTGAGAATTTGAAAAAGTACATTTCACACCAGCATGTCTGTGAGTGCAGCAGGATGGAGGAACACTTCCACAGGGTTTTGTGGCACACAGTTGGAAGAATTGCTACAGAATGGATGGAGGATGAGCAGGGAAATTGGGATGTGAAGGAGCTCAAGTAGCACTTGAAATCATGACAATTCAGACAGAGAGGAGAGAGCTGCACAAGGGAGTTTTGCAAGACCTCCAAAATCAGTGTTCACCTAAAGGTGTGGCAGGACTGTTGTGTCAGGCTGGATATCAGGATGATGCTACCTAAAAACAGAGGCCAGAATAAATTAAGAGGATAAAAAGCAGTTACATTTATTGAAGGGCCTTCAGGAACATTTAGGGCAGACCAAGCCCCCCAGGGGCTACACCAAAATGGACAATGGGTCACGGGTTTTCATACTTTTATAAGTTTGGGCCATTTGCATATTGGGGGTTAATCTTCCAATTACACTTCAGGTAATGAAGTCATTTACCCCAAGTTTGCTCCCCACAAAGTCACTTTGGTTTACATCTCTCGGGGCCTGAGACAGTGAGATGTTCTTGGTTCCCAGGCCTGGAGAGGAATTGTTTTGTCTGACCAAAATGGGAGAACAGCAGCTCACACTGTATATGGAGTTTAGAGTTATACACTAAAGAATTGCAGGATTATAAATATATGAAAAACATAAAAGGTAAAATCTTGAGGCATCAGGGAAAGGTTCTTCCCCCCGAGGGTGCTGGGCAGTGCCCGGGCTCCCCAGGGAACGGGCACAGCCGCGAGGCTGCCAGAGCTCCAGGAGGGTTTGGACACGGCTCCCAGTCACAGGGTGGGATTGCTGGGGAGGCCTGTGCAGGGCCAGGAGTGGGACTGGATGATCCTGGGGGTCCAACTCAGGATATTCCATGATGGTGTGATGGGATCTTTCCAGCCCCTCTGGCATTTGGGATTCTGCCGGTCCCAGCTGCTTTCTTTGGCTCTGCCTTGCAGCCACAGCCTGTGTGTGAGCACTGGGGGACTCGCAGGTGCCACACAGGTTTGGGGAGCACTGCACCGAGCTGCTTCACCCCCCTGCACTCGGGTTTGCCCTGTACAACTCGAACATTTGGCACAGGCAGCCCGTTCTGCCAGATCCCAGGGAAGCAGGAAGCAGGGGAGCTGAAGGTTGAGAGTTAATTTGCTCAGGTTTTGCCTCTAATTGCTGCAGAGTGAAAGTCTGCTCTGCTTTCCTGGGGGTGGTTGAATCTCACCAGAACTCAAATCAGAGGGCAATAAATGCTTCTTGAAAGTGGGAGTAGGTGAAAAGTGCTGATTGCCCCAGCTCTGGGAAAAGAGACCTAAGGAAAGTTTATGGTGAGGGCTCAGCACTTCCTGAGTGAAACCCCTGCCCTTGAGAGGATCAGATGGATTTTTTTGTTACACTCGATTGAGGAATCCCAGCCACGTGCCACGTCCTGACACTGGGAAAAGATTCTGTGGCATGTTTTGTGCAAAATCTGTGTGGTTCTGTAACAAAAAGTGTGTTTGGTGGTGTTTTGATGATCAGAGCTTTTCTGTCATAAGAAGAAGCAGGAAGCTGAGCAGAAATGAAAACTCTGTCCCCAGTTGTGTGCCCTGCAGGGTCAGGAGAAATTCAAGGATTCATTTAATGCTGTTGTTATTAGTTAGAACATCTACATGCTGGGAAAATGCTCCTGGAGTATTAATAAAATAACTGTAATTTTTTGCCAAGAAATATTCAAAACCTTTTAAGCAAATACTGGAGAAAAACATTTATTGGAAGAAGAAAGGGGAAAAAAGGATTGATTCTGAAAAATGGTATTTCAAACACCTCCCTCACTCGTGGAGAAACCTGAGGTTGTGCTTCCTCAGTAAGAAACCAAAAATGTGGCTCCAGTGCCACAAATCCCTAAACAAATATGGCTTGAATAATAGATTGACTTGCTTAGGAGAGCTTTTCCCTAAGCAAACTTAGGGATCAATAACTAATTATTTGCAGGAATAGCCTTGCGAATTTCCCATCATAAATAGATCCAGGAAAACTCTCAGTTGCTCCAATCCATTTGTGAACAGAAAGAGGTAAAAGTAATTATTCTCTTAGTTCACATACTGATTTATCCTTGTTTTTTTCTCTGCCTGTTTTTGATGGAACAGCTGCACTTAACCCATGGCCTTGTTTATGCTGGGAAAAACGGATCCTTCAACTGCAAACACATCACTTCAAAAGCTGAAGCAGTTCCTCAGCTGCAGGTTCCCAGCGTAGGTTCAAACTTCATTGCTGTTTAGAACCTGAGTGCCCCTGGGTAAGGATTTGGGTGTGATGGGTGAATGAACTCCCCCAGGGTCTCGGGCTCTCTGCTCTGAGCAGGGGCTCTGCAGTTTGCTGACCTTTGCCTCCTGTGAGAGCCTTTCCTGCCCCAGGGCTGCTGCTGTGGGTTCTTTCCCTCTGCCTGGCTGCTATCTCCATAAAATTTGTCAGAGCTTCCTTACCTTGGGGCTTCTCTCTTCCAAAGTGATGCCCTCCCATGACCTCCTGGGTCTGCTCAAGGTGTACCCAAGGTGTGGCCTTGGCACAGGGGGATGCACAGGAGCCTAAAGCTTGTGACCACCATTGTTTGTAGGTGTGTTTTCCCTTGCAGAGGACAGAATCTGTCTCAGCTATTTATATGTGTTTGTATTTGTTCTTTCCCCAAATACAAATCGGCTCAAAGGGGCCAAGCAGATCACATATTCTGATGGGTCTCTGTCTCTGCAGCTGAGCTGCTGCTTACCTTATCTTGATAAAACTCCCCCAGAACATCTCTTTTCAGCTCAATGAATTGCTGTGTAATATGTTCAGTATTTGCTGTAGCTGCTGAACTGAAAACAGGCTGGTGGAAAGCAGCTTGTCAGTGGAAAATGGGGCTGGAGGAGCAGGAGTGGGATAAACCCTCACCCACCTCGAGTGGAGCTGCCCTGAGCAGCCCGAGGCTGACAAGGAGCTGCTGTTCCTGCCCCGTGCAGAGCCTTTCCTGGGCACCTCTGCTCTCCACTCACTGCCTCACAGTGCCTGTTGAGCCCTTGCATTTCTCCAGTGTCAGCCTCTGACTCCAGCCCGAGAACAATTCCCTGGGCTCAGCCTCTTGCCAGGCACTTTCTCTCCAGGGTATTTGATTTTGCTCATTGGCAGCAGAATCTTTCTCTGGAGAAGCAAAATCCCTGCTTCCCTCCCCCTTCTCCCCTGGGCTCCTGTTAAATAACCTTGTGCACAGCCAAGCCAGAAATGGCTCTGGGAGAAAAACCAGGCTGAAAGCTCCAGTGTTGCCTGGGCACTAAATCCAGGAGCAGATCCAGCAGGAATCAAGAGCTGTGAGGGGACCGGACCCTGTGTCCTATGAGGAAAGACTTGGGGGGTGGCAGAGCCCCAGAACAGCTGCCCAGGAGCCTGTGGGGTCTCCTTCTCTGGAGATGCCCAAAGCCCACCCGGGCTCCGTCCTGTGCTGTGGGGTGACCCTGCTGAGCCAGAGGGGATTCCCAGAGGCTCCAGGCTGTCACCCTGGGGTTGTTTTACCTGCTGGGCTCTGCTGTGCCCTCAGCTCATCCCCAAGGACTGAGGCAGTTCAGGGTCATTGCAGAAGGAGCTGAAATTGTTCCCAACTTGCCTGATCGCATTTCTGGTTGGTGTTGGGTGTGTTTTGGCTGCCTCCAAAGCCCAGGCTGGAGTCAGCTCAGGAGGACCCTCTGTCTTGCTTCAGGTTTGTTTGGTCAGGTATACTTGGGTGAAAATTAGTCCAGATTAACTAAGGGCATGGATTGAAGGTGGATCACTTAAACTACACTGGCATGGCTGCTCTTGGTCAGAAAAAAAGTGGCTTTTAATTATTTATTCCAGAGCTTAAATAAATTAAACCTGCTTCTAGCTGTGTCCATGCAGGGCGTTAATCTAGTTTATCTATGCAGATCTTACTCAGATGAAGTGCCTTGATCACCTACTTGTCAGCAAGTCCTCTCAAAGCAAGGATACCCCAGAGAATGGGAGAACTTGGTCCATGGAGCCTCAGTGTGTGTGTGACACACTGTGCTCGTGCCAGGGCTCATTTCCCTGGGAGAGCCCGTGGGCTGGGACAGCTTTTACCATCCATGGCAGGAGTCAGAGTGGTCCTTTTTAGACATCCCTGCATCTCCTTAAGTCCTGGAGCTTCCCAGCCCTGCTCCCTTCTCTTGGTCTCTTTGTCCAAGACCTCCCAGTGGTGGGGAAGCACCAATCTCCTTGTCTAGAAAAGTTGGAGAAGGGGAAAAAACCAACCCCAATTTGTATAGGTATAGGGAAAAGCGAACGCTGCTAATATTAGGGTTGCTAATTGCTTTTATGTTAATAATTCTCTGAAAAATGCCTGCGTTTTTTCTTTCCCAGTCTAAAAATACTTGGCCAGCTTGGCAGGGTGTTGTGACTGTGATAATGAAAGTGCAGCAGCATGTGCCTGCCACAGCTCCTGCCCTTCCCTTCTGGGCTGCCACAGCCCTGGGGTTGTCTGAGGGAAGAGAAGGCACACAGATAGTGAGATGAAGAAAAGCTGGTCCTGACTCCTGTCTTCCAAAAGGCCACAGCCCGGGAATTATCTCGGTTTCAGTAGAACCCAGTGTATTATGGAAATGTCACGTCCCTGAGCCAGGGAGAGAGCTGGAGTACAAAACCGAAACAAGAATGCCACAAAGTTTAAACAGAAACGGCTCATTTTGAACTGATTCCAGTTAAACAGAGATTTTTAAATTTTTTTTTTTTTAATCTCCCACACCATGGAACTCCCTGCTAGAAGTACTTGTGGAGCCAAAGGGACTCTGCATGTGTTTAGGGGATGAATGTGTGGTTTGATTGTGCCCTTGGCTGGGAGAGGACCCTGTTGTTATTGTTGAACTGTTGTTATTGGTGCTGTACCTATATGACAACTTTAGCTCTGAAATGACATTAGAAGCAGGAGCTGCAGCCCAGGGTTGGCTGAGTGCCTGCCCAGATGCTGGAGATCATCCCTGTGCTGGCTTATGGCAAGTCCTGGACCTACTCAGGGTTTTTGGGGTGTAGCTCTGCCAGCCCAGGGTGGCTGGGTGGGTTTGAGGGGAGCTCCTGCTGGGAGGGGGCTCCTTGCTGGGAGCTTCAGCTGGTGGGAAGAGGACTCTGCTCTGCACCTGGGTGTCCTTCCCAGTCTGTGTTTTGGGTTCTCCGTGGTGACAGAACCTTTATGCAGACTGGAGCAGAGAGTCCTGGCCTGTGGTGCCAAAGGGGAATCTGAGGTTTCAGTACTGAGCCATCCTCGTGTGTGAGCTTTAGGAACCCCCTCTGTGGTTTTTGTGCAAAGGGACAAAGGAGGGCATGAGGCAGATGCTCTGTGGGGTGGATTGGGGTGGATTTGGGCTCACCCTGCAGATCCCCTGCTCTCTCTTCCTTTCTTGTTTCAAGAAATGAGGCAGTTTTGTTTTCACAAAGCTGCTGTCTCGTGGCAGCCAGGGAGCTGATGATCCAACCTGGGCGATCTGTGCCCCCAGCAGCCTCCTGCTGGGAGAAGGGGGTGGAAATGTCCTAGGAACGAGGCACAGCTCTTGAAGCCACTCTGTGCCCTCAGAGGCTGTGGAGAATCAGTTTGGTAGGCAGCTGAAGGATTTACTGCTGCGTGCAGAGGCCTGGGGAGAAATGTCCTTATCTTGCTCGTTTTCCTTGAGGTTTCAGTCTTGGATGGAGCACTGAAAGAAAGGGATTGCATTTATTTCCCCAGGACTGACTCAGGAGGCTGCTCAGGACAAGAGAAGCCCAGAGAGGGGATGACTGAGGGGCTGGGGGGGTTTGCTGTGACCACAGCAGCCAGGCCAGAGGAAGCTTGAAAGGCCACAGGAAGATGAGGTTGGCTGTTCCCTGTCTGGCTCCTGCCTCTTCCCACAAGGACACGGAGCTGCCTTCCCAGGATCCAAACCTGGGAAATGTCCACAGTGGGTTTTCCTCTGCAGGAAACATCCACCACTGACCTTGTCCCTGACCAGCAGGGCAGTCACAGCTTTTTGTCACAGGTAGAGCAGAAACACTCAGGAATTGGACTCTGGGGGTGGTTCCAGCATGGTCAGGGTTGGTTGGTGGCTGGTTGGTGGCCTTGGGCCCCATGAGTCCTGTTCACAGCTCTGGGGCTCTGTAATTTGGCTTTTCCCCACTGCTGGAGGGGCGTCCAGTGGCACGTGGGTGGTTTCCAGGCACATCCCAGGAGTTCCTCTGCAGAAAGGGGAATGTTGCCTCATTCCCTGACTATGGTCCAGGGAAAATGCTTGGATGAGTGTTGGAATGGGAGATGTTTTGTGCACACTGGAGGGAATTCACAGAATTTGAATGGATAGAGAGAAAAAGAACCTCTTCAGACTTAACTGCTTTGACATTTCTATTCCTCAAGTGCAGAGTGCCCTCCTGAGCTTAGGATGCTTCAGTGGGAATCCTGGGAGTGTCCAAAAGCAAACCTGCAGGATGGGAAAGGATGGGTGGAGGTCTGTCCCAGCTTCTGGCAGCTCTCCATCCTACTCTTCTGCCTGCTGAGATAAAGGGGATAAATCTGATTTGTGTGTCCAGCTAGTGAGTAGAGGCCCAAAATTGATCAGGTGCTTAATTACCTCTGAAGGTACTGACTTGGTTGGTGGTGTCATCTGAGCCTGAGAATTGGGTTTTGAGAGCTGAGGAGCCTGGGAAAGGTCTGCAGTGGGACCTGTTCCCCATCTCAGCCTGGAGTTTGAAGCCAGGAGAATTAGTTCAGTCACTTGTGGCAGGGTCCCCTGGGAACACTGATGTCTGTGGGGTCCCATTGTCACATCCCGGAGCTGTTTGACTCCCTAAATTCACTGAGCTCAGCCTCTGGTTTTCCTTCGGTAAAATGGGGATGAAACCTGCTTCCCAAGGCCTGAGAACTGGAAACTGGAGTGTTTTGAAATCCATCTTCATGGAGTCCCAGAGTGGTTTGTGTTGGAAAGGGACCTTAAAGCTCCTCCAGCGCCACCCCCTGCCATGGGCAGGGACACCTTCCATTATCCCAGGTTGCACCAAGCCCTGCAATCATCCATTCCCCAATCCTTTAGGGAATGTTGTCTTTGACAGACAAATTTTGTGTCCCTGTCATGAGCTGCGGATTTCTATGAAGGTGCTGCTGACCCAGGTTCACATGGCAGGACCCCTTCTCACACACGAGGGATTCTGTGAGCAGGGTTTTACTGGTACTGAGTAATTAGCCCGTGGTAAGGAGGTCCTGATGGAGGAAAGACCTCCCAGAGGTGAGGATGGATCATCTCCAAGGCACTGCCCAGCTCAGGGATGCTCCAGCCTGTGGCAGCTGGCAGGACATGGATGTTCTGGATCTGACTTTGCCTGTGTTACACCCGGAAAGCCCCAGGATCTGTAGGGGGAAAAAAAGAATGTAAACCTAATTCCTTGTTCTCTTCTTTCCCTTTCATGATGAGGAGCTTTTCCAGAGCCTCCTTCCCACTGGTGCTTTTGTGGGGAGACACAAACCATCAGAGCTTCCTGCTAATTCAGGTGCTGAGCTGCTCCCTGCCTGGTGTGACCCCACACAGGTTCCTGCTCCCTCCTTGTCCTCACTGCTCCACTGTTCATCCTCCCGGGCTGAGCTGAGCTGAGAGGGAGCAAGGACAGGGACACAGCTGCTGGAGCTGAGGTGGGGACAGCCTGTGATGGGAGTGTGCAGGGGCAGCGAGCAGAGGTGGCATCTACAACACAGAATCCCAGAATCCCAGAATCCCTGGGTTGGAAGAGACCTTCAAGATCATCGAGTCCAACCATGGCCCAACACCTCAACGAAACCATGGCACCGAGTGCCACATCCAGTCTTCTTCTTCACACATCCAGGGATGGTGACTCTACCGCGTCCCTGGGCAGACCATTCCAGTACTGCATTTTTCTTACACTAAAAATCTTTTCCCTAACATCCAGCCTGAATTTCCCTTGGCACAGCTGAAGGCTGTGTCCTCTCCTTCTGTCAGCTGCTACCTGGAGAAAGAGACCAACCCCCACCTGCCTGGAACCACCTTTCAGGGAGTTCTAGACAGTGATGAGGTCACCTCTGAGTCTCCTTTTCTCCAGGATAAACAACCCCAGCTCCCTCAGTCGTTCCTCACAAGGCTTGTGTTCCAAGCCCTTCACAACAAATGCACAAAAGGAGAATTCCCAAGGCTGCAAAGGGAGGGACTCAAAAGTGAGGAATTGCCAGCAGAGGGATGGCTGGGGAGTCTCAATCTGCACCTTTTTGTCTAAGCATTAGGTTGGTTTTTATCTGTGCAGCTCCACTGTCCTTTTCCAAGGCTCCCAACCACCTCTTGTGGGGTGCAGGATGGATCACGTTCACCTGCTCAGCCCCCATTAAATATTCTTTTTTTCCCATATTCTCATGTCTGCCCCTTTATTACTCAAATAATTTATTACTTTTCCTGCTCTGGAAAAGAGAGTGGTTAACTTAGAGCTTTGTGGGCTTTTATGCCATAATTGTTGCTTCACCAACAGCAAATAACTGCCCTGGCTCTTGGGAAGGGACTTTTCCTTATTTTCCTGATGGCCCATCTGTCCCTCAAAACCTAATGTGAAAATCACTTTTAAGTTGGACTGGATGAGCTTGAAGGGTTCCTTCCCAGCTAAACCATTCCATGATTCCCCGTGTCCCTGCAGATTCCAGACTGACAGCCCTGAGGGAAACCTCCACCCCTTCTGTGACAAGAGCTCACTGAGCCTGCCCTCATCCTTCACCTTAAAATCATCCCTGAGGTGCAAGGGGAAAGGCTGTGGGTTGGGGGTGTTGTTACAGCGGGTTTGTTTTGGTTTTGAACTTATTTTGTTGATTGAGGGAAGTATTTTATAAAGTGGTGGCACTTTAACATTGGCTCCTTTTCCAAGAGTCTTTCACACGAGGGAAACGTGAGGAAGTCTAAGGGAGCCTCTCTTGCTCTTGTGCAGCAGCTGCTGACTGCTCTGTAGTGTGTGAATGTGCCTTTTGCATTTGAGATTAGTTGGGAAGTTGCTGCATTATCAGTGAAACTCCACTTTCTCCATATCCGTGGGGTTTCTGGCCAGCACAGTGTGGGTTTGTGGTGGGATCCAACCCCCTGCTTTTCCTGTGCTGCCATCCCTCCCCAGCTGCCTTTGGCCACAGAAGATGAGGCAGGTCCTGCTCCAGTTCCCACTCTTGTGGGGCTGGATCAAGGCAGAAAGGCCGGCAGAGCTTGAGCTGGATTCAGAGAAAAGAAACTGAAGGCTTGAAACAAAAACCCCATGGGCGAGGTGATGCAGGTCCCCCTCAGAAAGCAACCAGAGGGAACGTGAAGAAAAAAGAAAATACGGGAATAAATAAAAAGTGGGGCTGGGAGGAGGAGGGGGCAAGGCAGATGTCTGCCCGTGCTCAGTGTGTTTGTGCTGCTGGCTGCCTGCCTGCCTGTCTGAAAACCTGGCCCCGTCTGGCACCTCTTTTTTTTATTCTGATGTTTGAATTTATAGCTTGAAGTGCAGCAGAATGAGGTTTTCTGGAATATTGCTGTGGATGGGATTGGCTGCCCAGGCGGGCGAGGGTGGGTTTGGAAGAGGGGGGACTTGGTTTTCCCTTACAAGTTGAGTGTGGGCTGCCGTGTTCTCCTCCATCCTCTGCCTTCGCGCTGCATTTCCGTGTGCGTTTCATCACCTCTGTTCGACCCTGCTGGCTCAGGAGCAGCTTCTCCCTGGTGTATCCTGAGCGCATCCCACCGGGATTTCGGTGCAGTCTGGGGGTGGAGGGAAGCAGGGCTGCTGTGCAGTGCTGAGGTGCAGAACAGAGCTGGAATCCATGAAAACCACTGCAGCCTCCTCCTCCTCCTCCTTGGCCGGGATGACATGGATCACCCACACTTCCTCCCTGGGAATGTGCCAGGAGACTTGTTCTCAGTGAAGGTTTCCAGGTCTCCAGGCTTCAAACATTCACACAGTTTGAATAATGCATAAACTTCCAGCACTTGCTGGAGTCAAATACTCTTCTCCAGCTTCTTTAAAAAATGGATGAACACATTTTTACTCGAAAACCTCCCCCTGTGTGTAACCTGTTCCTGCTTTCTCACCTGTCACACCTATAATCCCTGCATCTTACTAAATGCACAACCCCATCAGGATCAGATCTGTACACGGATCTCATTCTTCCCTGATGCCTTCGGTATTTGGAAGGGCAACTTTCCCTGTTCAGAAAGGTGGGAGCCTCCTGACTGCATCTGCCTGTAATTAATTAATTCAGTCACTCTACACCAGGATGTTTCTGGGGGGATCCATCTTCCTCTTCCCCTTGTGAGGGAATCAGAGCAGTGAAGCTCCCCTGTGATGCTGGGCAGGCCCTGGGTGGTATGACAGCTCGGACAGCAGCTCTGGGCAGGGCCTGGAGGAGGCTCTGTGGGGCCAGGAGACCTTTCCAGGCAGATCCTGGAGGAGCTTGTCTTGCAGTTTGACCATAAAACCCAGACAGAGCCTGGACTCAAGGCGTCTGGGCCGGGTGACTCTCCTTGGCCCACTGGAAAGGATCTGGAAGAATTAAGATGCACAGGATGGAGTTGAGGCAGCTGTAATTTCCCTGTGAAATGCACCAAGCCTCCCCTTTTTCCAGGACAGCCCATTCCCTATTCCAGGGATGCTTTCTGCAGGTCACACCTTTGGTTTGGGCTTTGCTGCCTCTTGAATTAATGACTTGAGGTGTGAATTAATGACTTGGTAGTTTGGTCACCCCGCAGGACACGGCAGTGGCTCCGTGTGCTCAGAAGCCCTGCAGGAGCCTGCAGCCCCAGCGTTCATCGGGCAGGGGGGCACTTCATCAGGACACCCCAGCCCTTCCCAACACCCCTGACTTCTCCCACTGCCTCTGAACACCCAAATGGCACAGGATTAGCAAAAACCCTTCAGGAAAGATTGATGAAGTGATGGCAGAGGGGCAGGGGACTGGTGTTGTGACAGTTCCTGATGCAGAGCTACCTCAAAACTTTTGCAGAGGCAAAGCAAAGGGCAGGACCCTGCCCTCTCCGCTGCTCCCGAGGGAGGAGTGAGAGGAAGCTGGACAGCCCTGGAGCAGGGAGCTTGCTCCTGCTGTCCCCGGGAAGGATGAGAGGACCATAAAGGATTACTTTTCCCATCCATTTTGGTTGCTGCTGTTGGCCCCACATCACAAACTCTCCCTTAGAAGTGGCCGGTCTGGCCCTCCTGGGCTGTACCTGGGCAGGATCCTTGCCCTCCGTGCCCGCTCTCTGGAGGGGCACCAGGAATGCCAATCCAGGGCATTTGTGTGACCTCCCCATCCCTCCCCCGCTCCTGTGATGCTGTCAAGCCCTGCTGGAGAGGGGCACCAGCAGGTCTGTCTGGAGGGGTCTGGGGCAGAGTCACCTCTGTCCCCCTGCCCTGCCCGGCCCCTCAGCCCCTGGGTGATGGGAAGATGAGAATACAAAAGCAGGCTTGGGTTTGGAAGGGAGGAAGGGAAGGGGATGGGAGGCCCAGCCATGCATGGCTGGGGATGTATTTGCCCAAGCCTCGCTCTGGCAGGTGCTGGGCTCGGAGCTCTTTGGCTCTGTGAGCTCAGAATGAATCCCAGCGGGGCATCCGTGCACCAGCTGGAGAGAGGGAGGAAGGACTGAGCAGCTTCCCAGCTTTTCCAGCATTGGTTGCTGGTTTTGGATGACTTTTAGTGTGGAAATGAACATATTGTTGTGTTCCAGGGCCCTGGAACAGCCGGTGGCTGCTCTGGAGAGCAGCAGGGCCCTGCCGAGGTCTGCAGGTCACTTCCCAGTGGGGATGCTCAGGATTTGGGGTGAGTGAGCCTGCTCACCTGGGGCTGCTCCTCAGGACCTGCCTTAGGATGCTGCCGGCATTGACCGCTCTGCAGATCTCTTCTCATATGAAAAAATTAAAAGGAAACCCATCCCTGGACACAAGGAGTTGGAAAGCCGAGCAGAAGCTGCCAGAAGCGAACATCATCATCATCCTTTTCAGTGGCCGGCCAGGTCGCGTTTGGGAGGCAAAGGCAGTCTAACAGCGCTGCCTGCTGGAAGCTCCTCGGGAGGAAAAGCGATTTGGCGCACCTTAAATTCCTCCTTCTCCCTTTTCCCCAGCTTGCTCTGCCCACAAAGCTCAGCTGCTCGGGCCAGGCTGTCGGAGAGGGATGGATTATCCTGCTTATCCTCACAGCAGTGGTTGGAGAGCTGGGTGCCCTGCGAGCCCTCTCGTGGTGAGCGGAACCCCAAGCCCGCAGTTCTGGGCTCGCTGGGACCTCGGTGGCATTGAAGGAACTGCCCGTGGTGCTGCTTTTGGAGCATTTCAGGCCCAGCCAAGCTGGGGAGCTGGGATGTCGCTTCTGAGGCTGCTCCCTGAGGCGACACCCCTGGGGTTCACCCTCCTGCCGTTCCCTGCTGCGATAGATTTGCCCACCCTTCTTGGCAGTGTGCTGTACAGAAAACGGGCTGAGCAGCCACCAACACTTTAGTTAAGATGTGAATTTGTCTACTGGACTTTAAAGTCAAGGTTTTTATTTGCCAGGTGAGCCTGGTCATGCCCTGGCCTCCAAGGGCAGCTCTGGTGTCCTACCACAGAGGGGGGACACGGAGCAGGGAGGGTCCTCGTGGTGCAAGGTCGGTGCTGGCTCTAGAAAAGCAGGAATTCTGACTCAGACAGGAGGGGTGGGCTGCTGGGTTTGCTGGTGGGACCTTACAAGGACGGCAGGGCAGAGATTGGATGTGCATTAATAAGCAGATCTGGACTGGAAAGTGAGGATTTGAGAACAGATGAGGTGAGGATTTCCAAAGCCCTAATGCAGCCCCTCTGCAGTCAAACAAAGCCTCTGGGCAGAGCTAGGCTGCACAGGAGCCACCCCTGCCCCACAGCTCCATGAGCAGTGGGCTCACCTGTCCTCCAAGGAGAGAAGGGTTAGGCTGGTTTTTTTCCTGGCAGCAGTTCTAAACCCCGTCACATTTACTGGATTGAAAGACTGCAAGAGTTCCTTCTTAGAGTGTTAAAAATGTCTGAAACACACTTCCTTTAATCATCTTTTTGTTATTAATTAACTATGAGCAGTATTACCGTGGTGCCCAGAAAGCCTCCCGGCCAGCTCCGAGGTGGCCTGTGCCATCTGTCTGTCCTGACTTCATCTGCCCTGTTTCTTCAGTGCCAGGGCCAGGCTGTTTCTGCTCATGCTGTCACGCTGGGGGAGAGGAAAGGGACAGTCCAACAGCCCAGGCAGGTTTATTTATTGCAAGGAAGCAGCACTGGGCACAGGTGGAAGGGCACAGATAAGCCCAAGCCTTGGCACAGGAATTCAAAGTCACCTCCATCCTTAGTTGCCTGCCAGCATCCCTCCCTCCAAGGCACGGCCCCAAGCTGGCTCTTCCTGTTTTGCTTTTTTAAGTACACTGTTAATTAACGAGACAGAGGAAAAAATACACACAGGCACACCAGAGTACTTTTTAACCTGGCTTGATTAATGCTGTCAAGTTGCACATCTGAGTGTGAGCTCAGTGGGACTGTTGCTTTTGTTTAATACCACAAGACACCTCAGTCTGGATTGTTGCATTACAGTACAAATAAAAAACAAACAAAACCACATCTGCATCATACAAGGTGAGAAGAATATGAGAATTTTAAATATTTACAGAGAAGGGCAAGTGGGGAAACCACAAAAAATATTTACATAAAAATACATGAGCTTGTCAGCATATACATTTTACACCAGTTCACAAAAAAAGACACTCTATAAATTAAAGTGAAGGGAACTCCAAAGGTAACCCAAGACTTTCTGGGATGTTTCTCTCATGCGGCTCAGGGAAAGAAAAATCAAGTCTTCTACAGCAGGAAAATGAACGGCAAAAAAACCCTTTTCTCCCCCTCCCTCCCCACAGCTGGACGAGGCAGGACTCTGCTCACAGGAATTGTGGTGTTTGCTCACACCACACCACGCCTCCCACACGGCACCTGGGGCTCCAGGGAAGCAGGAACTGCCTAAGCCACCGCAACAAAAGGAAGGAAAACAACTTCTCACCCAGATTTCCTGACATTTAACACATCACTCAAGTCAATGCTCTGCCACCAGCCTCGGGGATGGCAGAGCACACTTGAGGTTCTGTCCCTTCTGGGGTCAAAGAGGAACAGGACGTTTTCAAGTCGGTTTTGGTTTTGTGTAGCAATTTACTACCACTGTGCAATCCTCACTGATCCCCCCAGCAGTGAGCAGGGGAGGGGGATCACTGCAAAGACATAGGCACAAAGTTGTGGGGGTGTTCTAGGAGATGCATATAGATATCACCTGATAAGACTCTGCAAAAATCAGAAATGAATGCTTTACGTAAGACTTCATAGGGGCCAAGTCCTCATTACTCACCTACCCCTGCACTCCCCTTCCCAAGGAAGGTCTCCTGTGGGTCACGTCCTGCTCCAAAGCAGAGGTGAAAATCCAGAGCTGGAGCACACTCCTGGAGCCCCATTCCTGAATGCACTGGGAAACCCTCGTCTGGAAACAGAGTGGCAGCTGAAGAAGCAGACAGTGCCCATGAGAGGAACTACAGAGGAACAGAGCTGCTGTCACGTCGGGGGGATGTGGTTAGGCAAGAATTACTGAGCCTGAGCACAACTGCACTTGGATTAGAGGATTATTTGTGTTGCTGTCCCCCTGCTCTGTCCACTCCTCTGCTGGGACACAGGACTGGGCTGTCACCTTCCTCCAGCTCACCTGAGACTCCTGATGTCACCTCCCCGCCTCGCCCTGATGCATGACACTCTTTCCAACCTCACCTATGAATTTTGGGATTAATGAGGATGAAACTCTCTGTAGGACCAGCAGACTGAGCCCAGAGCAGGAGCAGAACTGCATAGTTTACTGTATGGCTTGGCGGGGTGGGGTCATGCAGGACGCTGCTGAAGCCATGGGCAGGAGCAACAATAAAAGAAAGGTGTTGGTCTGTGTTACCTGGGAAAAGCTGGTGCCTTCACGATTTTAATTCTGTACTGTGGCTCAGCAGTGCTGGACATGAGTTTGGGTTCTTGGAGAGCTTCCACCTTTGGAGCAAACCTGACTGTGGCTGCGTGCCAAGGGGGAGATGGCTGCGAGTCACTGCTCTGCTCTCTTCTTCCTCTCCTTCCCAAAAGGCTGTTGCAGCAGCCCCCAGGGTCAGGGGCACAGGTGTGCACTTCCAGGAGCCCTCTGGGGAAGGTGCTGAGGGGTTTGTTTCCCATGGGATGAGCGGGTGCTTCGCCCCTGGCATTTCACACAATGCAGGGAGAGCCCAGCGTGGGCAGGAGCAGCACAGCACTGAGGAGCAGAGGCTGTCCAAGGATGGCACTTGGGCTCTACAGGAAGACAGTGGCTTCGAGCAGGAGAATCCAGAGGCATTTGCAATTGGTAGGAGCTGGGAGCAGCCCCTCGTAGTGGCAGGATAGTCCTGGCTGCTGTAAGGCCCAGGCAGAGGGAGGGAGAGGCTGCAGGGCAGGGGGGGAGTTAAGGCGTTCATGGAGAGAGAGGTTGGACCTGCAGCTCTCATTACCTGAATCCCAAATAGCCTGAACCAAACACTTGTCCCTGCTTCAACTGGAGACCTGGCAGGTAACCAGGGGCTGAGGCTGGTCCTGGCCCTGGCACAACACAGCTCTGCTGAGAGCACGGATAATCCAGCCTGGCTCCTGAGGAACCGGGGCAGCTCAGCCTTTCCTGGGAGTTACTGCCAGTGGAGACAGGGTGCCTCACCCAGTGGCCCCTTTCTGTGCAGTTCTGTCAGTTTTCCTTAAAAGAAAACACTACAAAAAGCATTCCCTCACCAAAAACCCCAACCCCTCCACCTGGGAATTCCTCACAAGGAGACTGTGGTAACCTGGATCATAGTGCTGCTTTTTACTCTTTTTTTTTTTCCCTTTCTTTTTTTCCTACTGCCAGATTTCGTTCCATAAGATGTGAGAACTCTTCTAAAAAAAATGCTTAAAACACCAGCATTGCACAATAAAATAGAACCAGAAGGTAGTTACTGAAACAGCCCCAGACAAGGCTCCAAGGTTAAAAGAAGCAAACAGGTAGAGTAGTCAGCAACTAGAAGCAGGTTTTCCTTAGGATTTAAAAGTCCCAAAATAGCAATGAAACTCTGTTCAAAAAACCCCACCTAAGCAGCTCTGTGCTAACTGCAGGACTTCCAGGTTTTTCATAGAACACTAGAGATTCGAAACAGGTAGAGAAGTTCTTCAACCACACAGAACAGGAATGGCCTTGGAATTTATCAGTGAACATTTAAAAACTGCTAAATCTCAAGTATTGCTTGCAAGCCCTGCCTAATGGAATGGATGTGCTTTATTTGTACAGGGGGTGTGAGTCCTGGGGAGTTTGAGAGGCAGCATGAGGGGCTGCCAGGCTGTTTTTACAGTATCAGGGCTTTTCAACAGCTTGGACACCATTTTTGGTGTATTTTAGAGTGCACTGGCCTTCTGTCCCTCCTCATTGAGTACTGGGGGAGCTGTGTGCCACAGCTCCTCAGGGATCTCTGCCCACCATGGAACTCAGAGGCTGCAGAGAGCCTGGAGACCTCCAGCTTAAGCTCAACAGGAGCAATCCGTGATTGAATTGCTGCAGGACCCAGCCCAGGGCAGCTCCTCACGCAGACAACTTGTCACACACAGCTGGCAAGGTGGGCTCTGATTTACAGAATGCTATAGACATTTTTTCAATCTGTTTTTCTAGTATTTTTTGCAGTGAGATGACACAGTCTGGCCAGCCACAGGATGGAATGAGCTCATCTGGGCCACAAATTGCCTTGCAGCAAAGAGGAAGAACTGGCATGGAATGGCTGTGCTGTTCCCAGCTCTGAGAGTAGGGTTTGGTGTACTTTTGTGTTTACTCTTTTGGCGTGAGAAATGCAAATCTGCCCTACGTGGCTCCTGCAGCTGTCCTCTGCTTACAACAGAGAAATGTGAAGGAACTGGACTCCTTGGAGGCAGAACCAGCTTGTTAAGCAAGAAATGTAAGGAGTGTGCTGTGTTCTGAGCTGGCTTCAGAGCCTATTCCACAGGCTTGAAGTCAAAACAGGCCCCCCACCCACCTGAAAGCAGCTGCGGTGGGTGCAGGACACCCACGGGAGAGGCAGGGCCTCAGATTAACCACGGACAGGATCCCTGGGGACCCCTGCCCAGCCCCTCTCTCACTGTGTAACCTTGAGGAGCTGAACCATGGCCCCTTTCCTGGGAGCCAGCCTGGCACGGGCAGCTTGCAGCAGGATGGGGCTGCAGGCACAGCCCATCGTGCACAGCCCACTGTGCGTGGGGAGGAGCAGCCAGTGTCATGTCTGGGAAGGGAAACCTCTTTTCCTCCCTGTCCCAACAGCATCTGTGTCAGCCTTACCCAGCCTCTGACAACACCTGTGTGCCAACAGCCTGCCCTGTCCTCCCAAGTGGCTCAAAACTACATGAAAATCTATAGCTCTACTACATAAAAACAGAGCAGGGGCTGGGGCAGGGGACTGGGGGGGGTTTGCTTTGCTCACTGTGGCAGGGTTGGGGTTTTTTTTTCCGTCACTGAAAAAATAAAACAGTCCACTGTCCAGCAGAGGCTGCTTAGACTCTATCCCTTGTCCCCCCCAGCTCACTCGACGTGCACCTCCGTCTCGGGCCTCTGCAGACACAGCTCTGTGGGGAGGAAGGCTCCCTGCCCCAAAGCCGTGGCGTAAGTTCTGCTGTGCACGTGGGGAAAGCCGGGGGGCACGAAGCCCCCGGCTCCAGCATAGCCCCCTCTTTGGTGCTGAGGCAGGGTATGGTAATCCTCCAGATTATCATACTGGGACACCACAGTCATCGTGCTTTGGCGCTTGCCCAGGGTTTGGTAGGGGTACAGCAGGGCCGAGTCCCTCTCCATGGGCTCGGGGTGCTCCCGCATCCGGAGGCTGTGGCTCCGCTCGGGCTTGGGAGGCGGCGCCACGGGAGGGGCAGCGTGTTCCTCCTCCTTGTAGCAGTCTCTGGAGTGCTTCTCCATGGACACTCTGCCACGTGGCCTCTCCAGGTCTGGCCTGTCCTCTGCCAGCCTCCCCTCCTTGTGGTTCAGCCTCAGGGTCTCCTGGCTGGCCGGGACGTACTTGCTGCCCGAGTGCTGGTAGCCCACGGGCTCGGGGGGCTCCGGGCCACCCTTGGGCCTGTACTCGGGGTACGGGGGCCCGTTTTTGGGTTCGGAAGGCTGCCTATGGCTCGCTTCCTGCTGCAAATGCGTCCTGTGCTCGCCGCCGCTGCCACCTGGCTCGTGCATCTTCCTGTTCCGGATGCTGCTCTGCTTCTGGGGCAGGGACGGCTTCTCGGGCTGCCCATTGCCATAGCCCCCGCCGTGGTAGTGGGCTCTGTCCAGCTCGGGCTCTGCATGCTGCCCATAGTAACGCTCGTCCCCCTCAGGCGTGACCGCCTTGGCCAGGTACCTGCCCTCCTTCCCTTCTGCCACGGTGAGCAGGCCACTCTTGCCAGGATCCGATTTGCTGCGCAGGTGGATGGCGTCCAGGCCCCCCAGCTCGTCCTGCAGCAGCGGGGCCACATTGTCGTACTGGGACATGAGGGGCCCTTTCACCTTCTGGCGCGCGCGGCTCTCGCGGCGGATGGACTGCATGCGGTACTTCTCCATGTCCTCCAGGTCCCAGGACATGTACATGTGCTTGATGTCTGGGGCAGGGGGCACGTCCCTGCTCACGAAGCTGTGCTCCTTGCCCAGGTGGTTGATGAGCCCTGCCCGGGGGTAGGCAGCCAGGCTGGGGTAGCGGTAGAGCCCCTTGCCCTGCAGCCGGGCTGCGTAGGGGCCAAACTCGCGGCCAGGCAGGCCGTGGAAGGGCCGGACCCGCACGGTGCTGTAGGGATCCAGGTCGTAGAAGCCCCCATCAGCCGCAGCGTAGTAGGGGGAGCTGGAGGAGCTGGAGTAGGGACTGTAGCGATAATGGACCCGCCCATTCTCGAAGTAAGGCTGGAGCTGTGTGACGTGATAGTCGGAGTGGGGCTGATATGGCTTGTACTGGTAGAGCGGCCGTGGGCAGTAGACGGGCTCGTCATCCGGGGGCACCTCCGTGCGGGAGATGGGCACGGAGCGGATCGCGGTGGCAGCGGCAGCACTGGGCACGTGCAGCGACTGCACCCTGCGGATGGTGGGGTACGGGGGGGCCTCCTCGGCATAGCCAGCACCCCGCAGCCCCGTGGGGCTCACGGAGGACACGAAGTCGGTGCGGCCACGGGGCTTGGCGTGCAGACCCGCGGCAGAGCCCTTGCCCTGCGTGCCGTAGGAGCCGTAGCGCGCGCCCGCGGCGACAGGTGGGTCCGGGCGGGGCGGGTAGGGCTGGTGCTGCTCTGCCTTGCCGTGGTAGCCGTGGGCAGGGACACTCTCGGGCCGGTACTGGTGCTTGGCATGCAGGTAGCCCTCAGGCCCCACGGGCTCGGGGAGGCTCTCGGGCTTGGGGTGCGGCACGTACACCGGCTGCAGGGACGCGTGCTTGGGCGGCGGTGGTGGCGGCAGCAGCGCCTCCTCCACGGAGGATGCCAGCATGGAGGAGGCCAGGAAGGAGTGGTAGTTGGAGTTGGTGATGGTGTCCGTGTTGTTGGAGTGCATGGCCGCAGCGATCTTGCTCTCCAGCGTCCTCACGGGCGGCACGGGTGGGGTGAAGCTGTAGGAGGAGGGAGCAGGGACAGACTCGGAGCGCAGGTGCAGTGGGGGAGCCCTCGTGCTCTCCCGAGGCTTTTCCACGTGGCTCTGGTGGCCTGCGGGCACGACAGAGGAGCCACAGGCACTGGAACTGCTCTCGGAGACAAAGCCAGGCATGGGCTCCGGAGGCTTTTCAGGTGCAGCGGTGCTCCACACCTGCAGGGAAGAAAGCAGCCAATGTTAGTGACAAGCAGTTTTTCCCCTGCTGTTCTGTAGTCAGAACATCACAGACACTTGTATGGATCAGCTCCATTCCAGCGTGTCTGTGCCTGGTTTCTGTTTGCTGGGCAAGGACAGGCCTGTCGGTTCCCTCTCTCAGCATGGACAGGCATGATGCCACTGGCAGATTTTGAACCCATCACAAAAGGTGTGTTCTGTAAATGCCAAACCAGAGAAGGGGAAGAGGTGGTTATCTCTTCACACGATGCCCTCAGTGTTTCATTAGCTGGTCTGCTTTTAAATGTACGATGTTAATGAAAATGTTCCTGGATTCAACCTCCTCAGGCCCTAGTGAGCAAATCAAGGAGTGCAGCCGAGCAGAAATTCCTGCCTTAAATGTGGCTGCAGGTCTCAGGATGGGTGTGTTTCATGGGCTGGGGGGTTTGGATTTCTGATGGAACACTGCTGTGTTTCAATCCTGCACAAGGAATCTGACCTGCTTTGTTTAACAGAATCACAAAATCACTGAGGTTGGAAAAGACCTCTGATACCACCAAGTCCAACCTGAGACTGATCCCCTCTTTGTCACCAGGCCAGAACACTGGTTCCATGTCCAGTTGTTCCTTGGATGCCTCCAGGGATGGGGACTTCACCAGCTCCCTGGGCAGCCCCTCCCAGCACCTAATCACCCTCTCTGTGAAGAAATTCTTCCTGTTGTCCAACCTAAACCTCCCCTGGTGCAGGTTAAGTCTTCTCATCCTGTCGCTGACTGGACAAGAGCCTAACCAGGATACTGGATGAGGATCTTGTCAAAAGATGCAAAAATTCTTGTTTCTGAGCATTCTGACCTATCATTCCCTCCGTCATCTGCCCCTGCAGGTACTTTTTGCCTTAAAACCAAGGAGAGTGGGTATACTGGGATTTTCTCTTAGGAAAGCAGCACAGGATTTCCTACAAGGCTGTGTCTGTGTTACACCCACGTCACTCCTGGTGTCCTGCAAATCCCCACCTCCTGCCATTTGGATTTGGACCAACTTTCCCAGTGCTCAGCACTTCCGAGGAGCTGGCAGGGAGCAGCACGTACCTGCCCGGAGCCGCTGGGTGCTTTGGCCGCTGGCACCTGTCCCACGGCTGCCTGATGCTCCTGTCTCTGTGCCGGGGCCGTGGTGGGGCGCGGTGCGGGCAGGACGGTGACATCTGCCTGGGGGGCGGCCCCGGGTGGGGCGCGGGGCTCGGCGGCCGTGCTGGGGAGGGTGCTCAGGTACGGCCCCACGGCCGAGGGGCCCTTATCCCCGGCGGGACCCATGGAAGGAGACTGCAGCTTGTCCTCAGCCGTGCAGGGAGCATGCATCTTGTCCCCAGGCAGGCCCATGCGCGGGTGGGGCTGTTCCGCAGGCAGCTCCGTGCCGGACGGCTCCCGCTCCGGCAGCGCCCCTGGGCCGTGCAGGGCCGCGTGCTCCCAGTCTCCCACCTGGGCCGGGAAGGGCTCCTTGTCCCCCGCTCTGCTGGGCTGGAAGCTGCACTGCTCCTGCTCCACATCCCTGCTGCCAGGCGTGTCCCCGGGCACGGCCGCGTGGAGAGGCAGGGGCTCCTGGCCTCCAGGTGCGCCTGGCGGGTGGTTCTGCTCCCCGGCCATGCCTTGGCAGTCCTGCTCTAAAGGTGCCCCGGGCTGGAAGTGCAGGTGGTTCTCGGGCAGAGCAGTGAACAGGTGGAGCTTGTCGGGAGCACCCGCAGAGAGATGGAGCTTTTCTAGAGCTGTGCCAGCTTCAGCCTCTCCATAATTTGTGCTTTCAGCATGAGCATCTCCTGGCCTTTTGTGGGACTGGGCGGATGCTTGCTGTGCGGACTCGGCTAACGCTAGGGCCAGCATGCGCGCTGCGTTTTTCGGAGGAGGAGGAGGGATAAGAGACACAGAACTGACGGGAACAGGATCCTGGGGGGAGTCGAGGGCAACTGCTCCTAATGGGGGGAAAATTGAGAGAGAGAGTGATTTTATGTTACCCAATAAGGAGAGTGACCTTAACGACTATTATAAAAAAATAGATGCTCTCCACACTTTCACAGTGGCAGTTCCTTCTGATGTGGAACACTTGTGTCTCACAGGCAAACGCTGCTTGACAGCACAGCAGTTCATCATAAAGAGGAAAAAACCCAAGAGATTGTCTAAAGGCTCCTCTTGCTTTTCTAGAGAGGTAGGAAGGAGGTAGCAGAGAATGAGATACCCTTAAACAATTTTGATCATAAGGTTTTAGGCAGAAAGGTCCCTTCTTCGAGTGTTGGCGATTTTTAATTTAAAAAAAAAAAGTCTTAGATGGTCTATTGGCTGAAATGATTGAGAAGGACATGCTAGAGATTTTCACATATGACAGGATGGGGAAAAAAAAGCAGAATACAAAGCATTATGGAAATTATCCGGGATTTGTGTGATGTAGGGAGAAGGCAGAGGTTAAGACCTTACTGATCTGCACAGCCCTGCGAGACACTCGTGACCAGAACTGACGGGCAATCCCCTCTCCTAAAGGCACGCAGAGAAGGACGGTTCTGAGGCAGCTCCCCTTTGGGACTTAAAGAAAGAATGGAGGAAAATGCACTGTACCTGGCTGGGTGTGTCCACTGGGTACAGTCTTATTCTGACTGCTTGGCATGGCTCTCTCCCCTTCTTCTGGCAACTCTGCTTTGCAAGCAGCCACTAGCTGGGGATGCTGCAGCTCTTGGTTGGCTCCTTCCCCTGCTCCTGTTTCACTGTTTTTCAGGGGCAAGGACATCTGGGTTGGGGACCTGTTTGTGATCTCAGTGATGCCAATCCCTTTGCTCCAGTTGGAAGCAGAGGAGTTCCTGGATGTGGTGGGCACTCCTCCCATGGCCTCTGGCACGCGGCTCGGCAGCACAAAGGAGGTGGGTTCTGTGCTCAGGGGTGGAGATTTGATGGGCTTTCGGGCCATCTTGGGCGAAAAGCTGAGGGGTTTGCAGGCCTGCTCTTCCGTGGGGCTCAGGTCCAGCGTAAAGAAGGGACTCATCTTCTCCTGGAAAGGGGACACTGGCTCAGAGCTCGTGGCACTGCCTGGGGTCTGGGACTGGCTGCCCGATTCTAAATCCTTCTTGAGCAGGCTCGGCTTCTCCTTATTGATGTCGACGGCCTCCAGCAGGGAGGTGCTGCTGTCCAGGCACTCGGACTCCGCCTGGGGGGGGCTGCACTGGAAGGACATGGGGTCAAAGTCCAGGCTGGCGACGCCGATGTCCGGCGGGCTGAGGTCCACGTCCTCCGAGGAGCGGGGAGAGATGAGGGCAGGGACGTGGATGAGCCCCTCGTCCCCGTCGCTGTCGTCGTGGGGGAGGTTGTCGTAGGAGTTGCAGCGGTTCATGCTCCCCAGGAGCTCCCCGTTGAAGGAGGCAGACAGGGCATCGCTGCTGGACCTGGGCCTTCTGGGCCGGAACAGTTTGGATTCACCTGGAAGCGAGGGACACCATGGGTTAGCAACAAAACCCCCTGTCCAGGAGGCCAGGCCCGAGTGGTGGGGGGTCAGAGCAGTCCTAAGGCAGCCAGAGGCTCCCCTGGTGATCTCTGCACGCAAAGTAACATCGTTGGCAGTGACTGCTTATTACACTTGCT
Source organism: Picathartes gymnocephalus (assembly GCA_013390045.1). Taxonomy (NCBI): domain Eukaryota; kingdom Metazoa; phylum Chordata; class Aves; order Passeriformes; family Picathartidae; genus Picathartes; species Picathartes gymnocephalus. The sequence continues at coordinate 89,658 of WEKY01011643.1, forward strand.
TAAACTCTCTTACAGCACTTACCAGGCATGATTTAGTCTGAAACTCAGCTGTGTGCACAAGCAAAGACACTAAATGTGCTGAAGGCCTTTCTCAGAGAGCACTTTCCTTCACAATGCTGTCCTGACAACCTTGAAATAGCAAGGGGAAGTGCCAAGGAATGAACATAAGCAGTGTCAGCTATACCAGTGCAAGAGGTTTGCTTTTTTTAACCTTAAAAGCAGGAAAATCCATGAAGAGCATTTCTGTGAGACCCATCTGTGCTGGGACCAGAAAGCTGCTTCATCAGTTAGCAAGTTTAGCTTCCCCTTGAGGGGTGGAAAACCTGCCCTTGTTGAATACACGCAGCCAGAGATGTCAAAGGGCCTCCCTTAATGCCCATTTCTTGCAAGTGCAGGTAGGATTTTGCCTTACCATCCACGGCATGCAGGGAGGTGAGGGACTCCTCACTCTTGGCTGAGCGGAGCGTCCCACTGTCTCCTCGTCCCCCTGAGGGAAGGAACCACACAGGGAAAGGATCAGTTAGGAAAGGGGTTTACATTCAGCTGGATAATGGTGGCAGGAAAAACAAAAATGCATTTCTAGCACCAACATCACTGCCCTGAGAGTAATTTTGTTTTGAAGGTGGGTTTCTGATTCTCATTTTACCTGCACACGGCAACCGACCCAAACAGTGACTGCTGCAGGTGACAGGCTGGGAAACAACTCCCCACAAGCAAAATCCCTCAAAAAGGGGCAAGGAAAGAACATTTACACACCCTGTTTTATGGGCACTAAATAAGTACAATTTCAGTGTGTGAGAAGACAGTCCTGAAGGGCATCATAGAGTGTGGGAAGACTGTGACGGTAAGAATTTAAGGATGGACCTGGGAGACGAGGGGATAAAAGTTCTCACGGGCTCATGTTTTGGGATTTGTGGTGTGTTTTACTGCAAAAACACACTGTTGCTATTTTTAAGTTTGGAAAAAGACAGAAAATTATATATGGAAAAGGCTGAGAATTCCATCTGCATATCCTGGCTGTGGTTACAAAGGGTTGCTGGCTGCCTTCTCTGGGTACTCTGGTACAGCTTTTGGAGGGAATGTGTTTGTGGGAAGGTGCCTTTCCCTCCTTTCATCTTCTAAGAGCAGCAAGGGGAACCAGAATTGTATTCTCATTTCATAATGAGAGTGTAAGGAGGCATTATCCTGTGACTTATTACAGCAGCAGCCACATCCTCTCTTTCCAAAGCTGCTCCAAGCAAAGCACAGAGGTGTGAGCTCCAGAGCTGCCCGAGATCCATTGGGAAAGAGCAGCTGCTGGTGGTGTCATGCACGGCTTGGACGCTAGAAGGAGATAAAAGCCCACAGGAAACATCACTCTGCACTGCTGAAAACCTGGGTTTTGGAAGGGGGCCTCACCTGCCAGGGCTATGGCTTTCATTTCTGAGGGTTCGCTGGGGTTGCGCTGCAGTTTGCGCTTGGACACGGAGGAGGATTTTCCCAGGTTGAAGAAGGAACGCCAGCTCCCCACTGGAGACTTCTTCATCTTGCTGGGAGGCCTTTTCCTGGGGAGAGGAAATGGAACACATGGATGGAGTGGGGGGCTGCAGCTCACTCCTGGCTGCTTGTTATCAGCACTCTCTGCTTTCTGCTCAGAAACTCCTGGTTCCTGATGGAAACTCCCTCTTTTCTACAGCCAAGGATGTTTTCATTCTTCCAGCTCAGCCCTGAAGTCTTGCTGGGTAAATCCCCCCAACCTTTGCAAAGCAGCTGCAGTGCAGGTGAGGAAAGGCTCTTCCTTGTGCAGTCCACCAGCCAAGGGATGGATTTTATGGAAGAAGCCCCAGCTCTCTGGGAAGCCATAAAGGTGTTCAAAAGCATCTCTCACTCCTGCTATAAAACCATCTTTGTGTCCTCCACTGCCATATTTAATTTCCAGTGTCCTCAAGCCTGTCCAACTGCTCCACATCAAAGGAACCTGGATACATGACAGGCACTTAGTCCAGAGATCTGGAAAACTCCAGCATCTGCAGGTGTTCACCCTGTCTACATTTCTGTGTGTGACTGGTCCAGGCATCTCTGCATCACAAACAACATGGATTTATACATTTAATGATATCCCTGCTGAAAAAAAGGGAGTGGAGCACAAATTATTTGGCTGAACCAAGACCACTGATGTGAGCTGAATTCTCCCAGAGTCCAAAGCAGGTGGGAAACTGGCTGCAATACTTTACATATATAACGAGTCTCAAGTCAATATAAGCAAATTCTCGCTGTATTCAAAATAATGCAGTTATGACACGTGCTGGAAAGGAAACCTGTCTGTACCTTTCAGATGGGAAGTCAATAACAGTGTGGAATTTCCCCTGCAAAGCTGCTGGGCCTTCTCCCACTTCGATGTACTTGCTGTCTGCCACGATGGGGGAGTTGATCTGGGCCTGTGTCCGTGCCTGAGCCTCCTCCAGCGTGAGCAGCTTCGTGGAGGGGGAGGACACCAGCAGAGACTTGGGCCGGGATAAGGAGCTGTGCCCTGCAAGGGAAAACCACGGGCAACAGGGAGAGTCAGCAAACAGCAGTGCAGAGATCAAAGCTCAGCTTTGTGTGTCTAGGGAGGTGCTGTGTTTTTCTGAACCTTTGTTATCCCAACTATTGACAGATGTGGACAAAATGTGGTCACAATGTCACAGACACGTTGACGACTAAAAGAATAATGGCTTAGTGTCTTAAAAAAAAGAAGTAGAGAGAAGCAGGTAGGCTGGAAACCTTTGTGACATACTTTCCTTCACCTGTATGCAAGAGCCTGTAAAGAAAATTATGTTCTTCCTGTGTATAAAGCCTGTCTGGGTCATTCCCAGATGCCACCTCTTGGTGCAGCAGGAAATGCCACATGTGACTGAAGCTGCTACAAACCAAAGTGCACCTGGACACAGCAAACAGAACCTGCTGTGTGCCCTGCCTGTTGCCTTTTACAGCTTGTGCTTGGTTTTGGAGATAAATGTGCAAAATCTGAAAGCTGCTGCTGCCCTCTGCTGCTGACAGCTTCAGTGGACAGGAGCTTACAGGGAGCTCTCCTGTGTCTGCCATTGCCTCCTGTACAGGTGTTTCTAGGGTTATTCCCAGGTGAGTTCAGGGCTGTGGGGGACATGTGCCAGTGCAGAACATCCCGGTTGGCCCAGTCCCACGGCTGTCCCTGGAGCAGCACAGCTCTGTGTGAAGGATGCACAGTCTGGGGGATGTGGGAGCTGTAAATGCTGTCCTGGGTGAAGTTTGGGTTCAAACAGGTTTGGCAGCACCACTTTCTCCTCTCACAGGTAGATGCAGGAGCTGTGCTCACACCCAGAGGCTCCCAGGAAGCTGTTCTGGAACGCAGAATTCCTGCACTCAGCCAACCCAACAGCCTGACCCTCCTCCCTGCCAGGTCTGTGTCAAAGGCACTGAATGCAAATGACCAAGTCATTAAACAATTAGCCGAATTTACATGGGCCATTCTAAGCCTGGATAATCATCTGGCTGGGATTCTGAGCGTGCTTATCTTCCTTCCCCTGGCAGAGTCAGCCTGCTGGGGCTGGCACTGCTCAGCCAAGCTAACCTCTGGCTTCCATGGACTTAGAACTGCCCTACAGCAGGAGAAAAAGCAGGATTTGGATCAACTCTGCCAGCCTAAGCAGAGGTAGGGTTTGTTTGAAAGAAGGGAGCAGCAAATACAGCGGAAACCCAGCTCTCTGCAGTGCCCAGGAGGTGGTAACTGCAGTGGCTGTGGATGTTCCAGGCAAGGGCAGGCTATCAAGGCAGATGGTGCAGCCTTAATGCTGCTTAGGAGCAGGAACAGCTTGTGGCAGCCACGCTCACACAGAGTAAACTTTCCTCCTGTGCAACTCTGCTCCTCCTCGATGGAACAGGTGTATGGTCTCAGTTACTAAGGGAATTTGTAGGTTCCAAGGCTGGATGATGTTCCAGGTGATCCAAGTTCATTCCTCATCTTAAAGCAACACCAGCCTGAGCACAGCCCTGCTCATGAGCCCCCACAGGCTGTGCAGAAGGAATAACGAGCACAGCAGATGTCAAAACAGCCCTTTAGGAGCAAGATTTAAGTTTCTTAGCCTCAACATTACTGAGTGCAGAGAGGTTGCTTTACAGGAGTTTGTTCCTATTTGTGTTCTAAGCTATGGATGAGGGCAGACAGACACAGCTCCAATGGGTAAGTATGCAGGAGCATCAGTAAAGATGGTTTTAAAAAGGAGAGGGAGCAGGGGGGACAAAGATTTAAGTGATTCCTTGCAATCTCTCAGTGGTAGGACATCAAAGTAGAAGCCAAACATTCATCTCTGCAGTCCTGTGGGGCACCCTTGGCTTCTAAGAAAGGTACTGACAGCATTTCTAAAACCAGGCCATTTCTGTCCGGGTTCTGACATCCCAACCCAGACATGTGTGCTCTAGGTTAAAACAAACATTCCAGTGTCCCAGAGGAGGCTCAGCCAGCCAGGAAGGGCTGCCCAAGAGAAGCAGAGGACACGCACCTGCCCCGTCACGGATGACAGAGCTGAGCTTGGAGCTGAAGAGCACATCCACGTGGTTCAGGATGAACTCCACCACCACCGACTGGATCCGCACCTCCATGAAGGCAGCCGTGCCGCTGAAGCACGCCGACTCGATCTGCCGGGACCTGCGGAGGGACGCGGCGTGAGGGGAGCCTCTGGCTGGGGCAGGCCTGGGCGCCTGCGGCTCAGGCAGAACAGGCTCCAGGGCACTTCGGGGCTTACATCTCAGCAGTGCTCACTGATCTGCACCCACTGTGGGGATTTATGGCCAAACTGCAGATCCAGGTTCAAGTCTTACTGACAGGGCAAGAGGAACACTGGGCTGGGAGGAAAAGGGAGTGTGGGACAGGTCTGAATTGAGGTAAATACACTGAACACCCAAAATGAAGAGCTTTCTGTTAACTCATTTCCACGACTGGCACGGCTGAAGGCAGTGCTGTTGTACGATCCTCCTGTGGCCTCTAAGGGGATCTTCCCTCGAGCAGGGAGTGTCTCCAACTGGTCCTGCTGAGTGAGTGCCCCAGGACTCACCAAAGCAAACCCAAACATGAGGTCACTCCGCTGCTTGTGGGAGAATTGCCAGAAAGGAGAGAGGAGCCTACCTGCACAAACTGGGAGTGTCCAAGGCCAGGTTGGACAGGGCTGGGAGCAATCTGAAATAGTGGAAAGTGTCCCTGCTCACTGCATGGGGTGGCACTGGATGGGCTTTAATGTCCCTCCCAGCCCAAACCCTTCTGGCATTCCATGATGAATGGCACACTCAGATTCCTCAAATTGGTAGCAACAGCAGTTCAGAAATCAGTACAATAAGGGGCAGGGTGATATTCTTTTTTTCTTTTAAAGCACATTTTTTAAGTTATACCATTAATTTTAAAGTGCCCTATCATGCAGATTCAAAACAGGTTTTAGGGGACAGATTTATCCAAGATCATTTCTGTAAACTTGAACTCTTGCAGCCAAAAGCTGTCAAATTAAACTCTAGAGACTTATGCAGTGGGAAATCACTGATGCCACTGTGGAAATTTTCCTGGATGATCAAGGACACACCAGTCTCATCTAACTAGGAGAGGAGAAATTATCCTCTAAAAGAGGGCTGAGGGAATTCTTCCTTGTCACTACTGACAGAACTGCAGTGAGTGGAACTGTGTTGTGTGAGACAGGGTAATACAGGGGCTGTTTTACATCACTAGGTCAGGAACTTGCCAGCTGATCTTAAATCCTGCTTAGAATAATTTCCCATATTTTAAAGGAAGAGAAGAACACACTGGGTTAAGAAAGGAAGAGCTCCTTCCAGATACTGAAAGCTGGGATTTTTTGGAGCATCTGTTGTTTATAAACGTAAACATTTATCTTGTACTGAAATGGGAAAATCCCAGAGTACCTGAGGAGGTTTGGAGCCCAGACAATGGCCAAGTTCTTGGTGTGCATATTTGTGATGGAGCAATAGTCAGCCAGACGAGCCAAGTGTCTCATTAGGAACTCCAGTGTCCTGGAAAACAGGAGAGAGGCAAATGTTCAGCACCACTGAGCAAAGCCAGGCCGTGATCCACAGCACAAACGCAGCTCATTATTTCCTGCTGGTCTGACAGCTCCCAGAAAGGAGCACTGAACTCCTTCCCCTCAGCCCCTCGGTGGAGCTGGCTTTGGCAGCACTGACACAGGCTGGGCTCAGGGGAGTCTCTCCTGACTTGTCCAGGCTCAGGGAAAGGACAGTTCCAGAAAACCCCCTTTGCAGGTGTGTGCCAGCCCTGAGGGGCTGCTCAGGGATACGTGGGGAAGGATGTGGAATGCTAATCCTGGGAAAGGAGGCACTATTGATTTAGTCACCCCAGAACACAGAAAACCAGTAACTGTCCCAAGTTCTACTTGGGAAATTCCTGGCTGCAGGTTTCTTAGAGCTGGGTAAGGCAGACAGAAGGTTAAACTTCAGAGGCTTCTGTTCATATTTAAAAAATGGTGGGTTTTGTGTATTAAGCACTGTTGTGTTTAATATATGCGGGGGGGAGGGAGCAGGAGGTGGCAGTGAAAATGCTGCTGTAGCCTCCTTGGTGCCCCTGGCTCGTGTCTGTCTCACAGCCCATCCTTTTTTGAGGGGCGAGATGGAGCAGAGAGGGTGTTTTGGGGCTCAAAATTCCGCCAATAGACAAGACTGGAAGTGAAGAAAATGGCTGTGGCTGGAAACCAAACAGACACCCCCTACCTACAACTTCTCATCGCTGAGTAGCAGAAAAATAAAGTGTTTTTTCCTTTTTCCAAGGAAACGCCAGGAAAGGAGAGCAGCACCCTGTGACCTACAGCATTGCACATCCAGGTGTTGGCTGAGCCCCCTCTCCCAGATGGACGTGCTGCTGTTACCAGCACCCAGTTTAACCAGCCCCATGAAGTAAAAATCATTTCAGGGAAAAGGTGAAAGGAAAAGGAGATCAGTTTATTTTTGCAAGGGCCACACCCCCTCAATTAACATCAATATTCAATTAGCTACTACAAGCAGCAGCTGTTGCACCAGCTAGCCAACCTTAGTTAAAGAGCAAGTAGCCCAGTTGTAGTTTATAACACATCAGTTAAATCCCAATTAGCTTTTATAATTATTTATTCATTCCACTCATTGTAGCATTGCATTTATCCAGCTAATCACCACACACCACAGTAACTGAAATTTAAACATTTATTAGCAGAAATGACTAGTTATAAATAGCTGTCCTCATGTGTTACACCTGACCACTTAGACCAGAATTCTAACTCATCCTGCAGATTAACGTACATTACAATAATCAACTGATCATTGTAATGAAGCATTCTAATTAGCTATCAATAGTTATTAATATTAAAGTCTCATTAACATACAGTATTCTATGTAGTTATTAAAGCCAATCAGCAATACCAATTGGTCTGATGCCTTTTTACCATACCCTGCCATGATTTTTAATACTAAAGACCATTAAAATGTTGTTGTTCTTAGTCAAGACTCATTACCATAGAGTAAAAGTTCTTATTACTACTAATTTGCTTGAATAAATTATTTTAATTGGTGATTTTTAAACACCATATTACACTAGTCTAATATATAACACTAACATAATTAATTACATCAGTTATTCTCCCAGAGTATTGTCATTATTTGCTAGTTACTGTTACTGCAGGGAGGGGCAAACTGGAGACAAAATTGAGTTGACCAAGTTTGGCTGAAGGCCTGAGCAATTTTTGGCTATATTTCACTTTTTTTAAAGTGCTCTTAGCACTGGTATTGTGCAACCCCACAATAAAATTGTTTCCTTACTCTGACATAAGCTCCTACTTCCCTCCTAGACAGAGTTTCCAAGGAAGTGAAGTAAGATCATGTTTAGTGCATAGGGTTTGGTAAGGAGCTAATTAAAATATAAATCAACTTTCTACAGTCATAACCATTTCAATATGCAGAGGCACAGTGTGGCTGTCTTGAGAGGGAAACTGGAATTAGAGAATTCCTCTCACAAAATACCCACAACACCCCAAAGGCTGCACTCACCTGTAGTGGGGAGGGGGCAGCTGCTGGATCACATCGTGGATCCTAACCAGCCTTTCCTCATCTGTAGCAGCAGAAACAGCATCCTGGAATGAGGCAGGAAAGGATTTAGCTGCAAATAAACCCCCACAGGGCCAGTCTTGGCAGCCAGGTGGATTTTGTTGCTCTTCTCCCCCTTGATTGAGGGGTCTGCCTTGGGGACAGAGCAGCACATGGATCATGTAAGGAAGGCCAAGTAAGTCAGAACCTGGGACTTGTTAATGGCACAGAGAATTCCTGCAGAAGACACTCAGCTCAGAGCAGCATTTGCTTCTAATCCCATTCCCGGGAAATGGCAAAGGAGAGGGGAATTCCAGCACAGAATGGGAAGTGTGCCAGGGACTTCCTGCTGGGGCCCCACAAGTGGCACAGGGGACAAAGGCACCTGGGAGTAACCTAAAGGGGACACAGAAAGGGCCCCTCAGACCCCAGAGCATTGCCACCCCCTTCTGGAATGGCAGGATGGAATTGGGAGTGTGGGCAGCACAGTGCCAGGCTGGGAATTCTGGTGACACACCCTTCTGAGGGCTCTAAAAACCCCAACTGAGGCAGAGCAGAGAGGGAAGTGTGTGGAAGGCAGGTCCAGCTTTCTGCAGAGGCAGGTCCAGCTTCCAGGATTTCTCTGCTGAAGCCCCACTGAAGAGGGGAGTGCCCCACATTTGCCTCCTACTCACTGAGAACTTCTCGTAGAGCTGGTAGGTGAGCAGGGGGTTGGGGAGCTCACGGAAGTAGAGCTTGCACAGAGAGCCCACACAGTGGATGTCCTGGATGTAAATGTCCTTGGTCAGATCGGGAATCTGCTCCGAGTCAAACTCGTGGCTGGCAATGAGAACAGAGAAATGGGTAAAGGGGTTTGAGGAGGAGGAATGAAATCAAACTCAGCACAAATTACAGCAAGGCTTTCCTGCTTTACAGGAAAAAATAAACACTTAGCCACCAAAGCCACATGACCAACGGCTGTGGGGCAGCCAGTGGGGATTTCTTTCAAAAACAGAGACTTTTCTTTTTTCTAATAAGGCATTTTCAGTTAGTTTTACAACCAACTGGCTGCAATCCCTTTTGCTGCATCAGGGCTTTTCACAAAGTCTCCAGAGAACATCTTCCAAGACCACAAGGACAAGTTTAACTCCCAAGGGCTGTGACTGGGATTGCCCATAGAAATGATGGAAGCTGCTGTCCCTCTGCATTTCAAAGGCCTGGAAATGGCAGTGATAAAGCCCTGCCAGCAGCACTGCCATCGGCAGCACATGGAAACTAGTGAGTGCAGGAATTCCTGGGGAATGAGCTGGCGAGCTGAGCCTGCCTCTGCTACAGGGAGAAGACAGCCAGGAACCACATGAAGAAAATCCCATAGCACTCCCTTAGTTTTCAGAGAGAGAAAAACCCCCAAATCACCAATGTTTATGAAATAAAAGCTGAGCTCAGAAGGCCGAGGGCTGGCTGGCTGCTGGAATATGTGCTGGAAGTGCTGTTTCCAATTAGCAGGACACTCCAGGGGATGAGCGTGGTGCTCCAGGCCCTGGGAGCTGGAGAACCTTGGGGTCCCTGCCAGGGTCTTTAAGCTGCTCACAGCCATGGGGACTCATCCTGTCAGCACTGCAACCACAGCTGGGGCTGGCTGTGGTGGCCTGTCCCCGTCCCTGTCCTGTCCCCCACCCAAAGCTGGCAGGCTGTGCCCAGAGAGTCACACAGCCCTGCCCGAGGAGCAGAGCGTGCCCAGGGCACCAGGGGTGTTTGTAGCTGAGCCCTCCCAGGATCAGGACAAGCTCCTTCCATCCCTGACATGGACACTGCTTGTGGGAAGCCTTTCCCTCCCCAAAATAAGGGGCAGGAGAGGTCCCCACCTTCTCAGGGTGAACAGCCCATCCCTTCCACACCCCAAAGACAGCCCAGGAGGAAAGGAAGGATTCAGTCCCAGTGTCCAGCACACACCACATCCACAGGCACCTTCTGACTCGGACCTTGCTCACATCTGGGACAGAAACTCAGATCCTGCACTTGGCTCTACAGAAATGCTCACGAAGGCACCAGCCCGCCCCACACAAACACACTCAGCCCTGCCTCAAACTCCCTCCCCATATCCTGCCCTATTCCTTTTTTTCCCTAGGAATAAAGCTCACACTGTGCCAGATGTTCCCCTGCAGAAGTGAATATGGAGGGAAGAGAGGGATGCCCCACTACATTCAACCCCTGTTCCCTCTGCACTGGCTGTTTCCAGAGCTGTATGTTACTCCTTCTGACCCAAAGGAAGATTTTGTTAAGCAAAGAACACAACTCCACAGCTCTCAGAAAGAGCCAGGAAACAGGGATCAATACCCCAAATCAACAGGGCCTGTCTGCCCACCTGCCAAATAAAGGCAGCTACTGCCCTACTGAAGAGCCAACCTCTGTCCCATGGAAATCTCCCATGTGAAATAAATTCTCTAACATTCTCTCCAACCAAAAAAGCCCTTTAAATCCAGGAGATCCAGTTCCTTCTATGGGAAACCTAAGCAGAGTGATTAATTTATAAGGGTACTGCAGCCTTAGCTTTGGAATGAGCCTAATGCCCTGTTTATACAGCTGAGAACTGCAGCAGGACCTGTCCTATGTTCATCAAACACTCAAAATCTGTAGTGATTTACATGAAAAGCACAGTGTCAATAAGTTATGCCATGTACTCCCTTCCTTTTGTCTTTGGAACACCTCAGAAACCTGGAAAACAGGCTGTCACTTCATTCTCTGCACTAGAACAGGGAATGATGCCATCACAATTTCAGAAAAACATTTTTAAAGCACCTTTGATACACAATGAAGGAGAAAATGGTCTTGGCAACACAAAAGGGAAAAAATGGACTAGGGCAGAGATTAGAAGGATGGTCCATCACAAGTCAAAATGGGGAACAAAGGGATGTAACTGAAGCAATAGCAAATTTTTTGTCATTCACAGCTCTAGTCAGAGCCCTTGGATCCTGCACATCAAAGCCTAGGGACCAGATTTTTAAAATGGGACTTGCTGGGATAAGAAATAGAATTAATCTGAACCAGAACAAACCCATCCATCCAAGGGTTTGAACAGTCACTGTCCCAGCTCAAACCTGCCCACTGAACTGGGGGACAGCTGGTACAAAAAGGATATTCTGCCTATGGAAAACAGCCCTGTGCTGCCTGTGCCGGGACGTGGGCCCAGGAGCAGTGCTGGAATCAGTCACATCCGCTCAGCACTCCCAGTGCTCCACAACAAACATTCCATACCAAACAGCAGGAGGAAAACAGCCTCACCAAAGAATAAAGGAAGTTTGCTGTGGTAGGAACAGCTCCTAACCAGGCCACACTCCTGGCCTTTCCCCGTGCAGCACAGCAATGCCACCCACCAGCCTCAGGCACGTATCCTCTGCACATTCCCAGTTAACTGCAGGTAAGCCAGGAGCCCGAGGCAGCAGGGAGAAATACCAGCTGCTCTACAGGGCTCCCAGAGCAATGAACCGCGACAGCAGTGACACCAGGATCCTGATACTTATCCTGAGGGAAAGCTTCCTGCAGGAGGAAGGTGCCCTTGGCAGCCCAGGCTGTGCCCTGCCCTGCCAGGGGCTCCCGGGCAGGCCCTTACCGGAGTTTCTGGATGTTGGAGGCGATCCCAGAGAGCCGATAAATCCCATCCACAATGCCGTGCTTCTCGATGAACTCCGTGCAGCTCTTGAGGACCTGGGGCACTGAACAACAACAGCCAGGGTTAGTAAAGCCCGAGTTCAGACTGTGCTCTTGGCAGGTGCCATAAACTACTCCCAGCTGGGCCATGGCTTCAGTTCCTCCTTAGGGGAGAAAGCCTGTAGGAAATTTAACCTCCGGGCTTGGTGTGGAAACTGGTCAGACGTGTTCCTGCTTTAACATGGGAATGCCAGTATATGAATCAGGTCAAAAAAAGCTAACTCTGATCAAACAGAGACAGTGCAGGTCCTGTGGCCACTCCCAAGGAACTGTGGTGTGAAATCCCATTCCAAAAGAGCTGTAAAATGAAATAAATACTGTAATTTCAAAGCGATACAGGATTAACCTATCCTGCTTGGTTTAAGGAAATATAAACATCAGGGAGATGCTACTTTTGGCAGCACAGCCAGGAGAGCTTTTACCACTGATAATTTCATCCCCAATGTGTGCTGGAGCATGGCTGGATGTGCAGAGCTCCACAGCATCCCATACTCACAGAACATGCAGACAGAGCAGGGCATGACAGAATGGAAAAATCAGCCCAGGGGATATAATTAGGTGTCAAGTTAATATTGCAGCCGCTTCACCACCCCATTCCTTCCAGCTGGCTTGCCAGGCTCATGCACATCCTGTGCCAGAGCTGTGTGTCCATCCCTGTAAGCTTCAGGAGCAGCAAATCACCGCATTTACAAAAGGAGCTAAAACTGGCCCGAACACAGAGAGAAAGTCAGGATCGAGTCCGTGTGAGCATCAGCAAATCTTGATGGACAAAGCTGGGACCCCTGTGGATTCCTCTGCCAGCCCCTTTTGTGCAGCAGCTCCTCTGCTGATCTCAGGTTGTTCTTTGGATGCCAGGTCTGATCACTGTCCCACATGACAGCGATTCCGAGCAGGTCGTGTGGCAAATCCCCTTACACACAGCAAATGCCATCTGTGCGCTGCTCCCAAGTGCAGCTGCACCTGGATGCTCCCTGCTCCCCACAGCCTCCACAAGGCTGCCTTCCCAGCCTGCAGCAAACCCTCACAGCTGGAGGAAAGGCTCATTTCAGATGGCTCCCTGGAAATCAGCAGGTGTACCCCGGGATAAGGGCACCCACTGGAGCACTGGACGGGGTGAAAGCTGTAAATCCTGCAGCACGTCAGCCACAGGCTCAGCTGGAGCAGATTAGAGCCTGCACCTGGGATGCTCCAAGGCACCCAGAGACAGCCAGAACCGAGCCAGCCAGGCTCCAATGTTACATTCCCAGGGATCTACAGCAGCTCTCCCCATTTTCCAGGCAGGGCGGACTTTGAGGCGAGCAGAGCCCTTGTACATTAAGCAAAGAGCCTTGGAAACCAAGTGCTGCTTCTCTGGGGAACCAAAACCAGTGGAGATGAAGCCTTCTGTTACCTCAGCACCGATGAGCTCCAAAGAGGACCACAGCTGATGGCTTCAAGAACCAAGCAGACACACCCTGAACCATCTGAGCTGGGATAGGTAACAGGTTCTCATTCAACACACACCCAGAGCACGTTGGGGACACATCCATCACATCACCCACTGTCTTAGTTTAGGGCAAATCTGGGAGGAAACCTCTGCAGGGGTTTCCCCCAGAAAGCAGATCCAAACCACCCCTCCCCCCAGCTGGTTCGGGAAACAGAGTTCCTTGGAGAAAAGTGGAAAAAACTATTTATTTAACAAACAAAACACCCTCAAGCACAAAGAATGAACAACACTATACAACAAAACCTCTTGCCGTTCTGAAGAGACGGCAAACCCAGAAAAAGTCTTTTCTGTGGATGTGTCTGGGTTTTCTCTCAGTCTCTCTCTCTCCGAGGCTTGGGCCCGGCGTCCCGGCTGCAGTGCCGCTTGGGGGGAGCCCCCCGCTCCGGGCGATGGTCCTGGTGTCCCCGGATCGAACAATAGCAGAACAGTCCAAAAAAAAACCTTCGGTCTCAGCTAATTAAAAAAAAACTGAGCCAAAAAACAAAAGAGGGAAAAACTGAAGGAGAGCTCTCCGCTGTCTGTGCAGACAACTCTGAGTCTAGGAACAGGAATGCTGAAGGTGTTATCTCTGTGCTTTGAAAACAACTGCCTCAGATGTTCCACCGCTTGCTTCTCCTTCTACCCCCTTTGCTCTCAGATCCTGTCTTAAAGGTGCAAAACTTATTTCTGGGCTAAACAGACGAAATGGGGATAAAAGCATCATACAGTCAGCCTAGGACACCGACAAGGACAGGTATGAGCAGAGCAGGTGGAACATGAGGCCCAGAATTCTCAAAAACATTTCTGGAGGACAACAATTAGGTCTTTATGCAAAGAGATTCAACAGCTCTTGAAGAAGGAAGTTTTTAAGGCTGGAAGTGGACAGGGAAGGAGTTCTGTCCTACTGAAGCAGCCCCAGAAAGGGCTGAGGTGGGCACTGCACTGCACTACAGCACTGGGAGATGAGAGGGGCCCAGGTGTGAAGTGTGCAGGGCAGCAGAGGTGGAACAGCTCCATCCCAGCAGCAAAGGACAAGGACAAGGCTGTGTGTGCTGACACAGCCAGTGGTGTTTGTCCCCTGGGGGACAAGAGCAGCCCAGACACGCCTGAACCAAGACCCTGTGGCATGTCCCTGTGTGTCTGTCCCACCACCACCCGTGACCTGCACAGGGCTGAACCCCCATCAGCAGCAATTCCTGTATGCAGGAGTCCCAGGGGATCAGGGAAAGGAGTTCTCCCAACTTTGAAGAGCTGTGGCAGGATCTGCTAATGCTGCAAATCCCAAAGACCTTCATGGTCCATATGCAACCACAGGAGGGGTCCCCTGAAATCAGTAGAGCCCGTTGAAATAAACAGATCAAGATGCAAGTAAATAAACAGGCAAATAAATCAAGAAGCAAACACATCAAGAGGCAGATAAAAGAACAGCACTCTCCCTCTGCCTGCCCCATTCCCACCAGGAAACCTGGGGTGACAATGGAGCAGGACAGGGGAGGCGAGGGCTGCAGCACCAACGCTCTGCCTCAAGTTCTCCTTTGTCATAGGAAGAGCCTGGGCACAGTGAGAGTTAATTAACGCACCCTGAGAAGATCTCAGCAGGCTTGTTCCAAGCATTTCCTCATCTGGTTACCAGGACAATCTGTTCTTAAAGCTAAACATACCATACCAGCACCACAGATATTCTGGGGGAATTCTGCATGGTAGGAGAAGGGACTGAAATTCAAGCAGGGCTAACATTGTACCTGAGGGGCCTTTGCTGGGATGGTGACTTCATTTTTCAGATTTCTGAACAAAGGCAACACCTGGCCATTGGGTGTGTGTTTAACCTCCCTCTGCCCTTTGAATCCCCAGCCCTTTAATACCCATTTTAGAGATGCACATCCACACGTGGAGGGAATAGTGACTGTTCCCTCAGAAGAAAAAGGCAACAGCACAAACCAAGACTTCATTTTGCAAATGTCAAGTGTGCCCAGACCATCACCTACAGCAGCTTTTGACACCACGGTGTGACTTTTTTGGGTACCTGTGTCCATCTGCTGCAGAAATCCCTTCCCTGCAGGTGAACTCAGTTCAAGAGCTGCTTTTGGCTTCTAGATCCCAAACCACAACCCAGATTTGAACCAGACAGGTACCTCAGCCTCACCCCAGCAGGGAACTAAGAGAGATTTCCTCTCTCAGGATGTAACAGCAGCAACACTAAAGTTCTCCTAATGGCAGTCAATTACTGTGGTTTCCTGCAATTACAACAAGCAGACTCGATGGCACACGTGGTTTGCATTAAGAGCCATAAAGGCACACCTGGGTCAGCACCTGGATCCTGGCAACGCCCAGCAGCTTCGGGAAAGGCAGGAAGGAGTGAGCGAGCACAGGGTGATACTCAGTGCATCCCTGCAGCCCCATGCAGGGAGCTGGGTCAGGGACCCTCTGAACCCAGAGCTGCTGCCTGGGCTATCCAGCCAAGCACACAGCCCTTTCCAGTGCCACAGTCCCAGGCAAGGAACAAAAATCACTGATCCTCAGCATGATTTGAGTCCTTTTCTGAGCCATGGGGTCTTCAGACAGTGACTCCAGAAAACCTCCCAGCAGTGCACTCGCTGCCTCAGCTGCAGTGCCAGGTGCTGCCTGGCACACCCAGCTCTGCAGGGGACACTGCACAGGCCTCCCATTCTAAAAACAATCCCCTCCCTCCTTCCCTCCCCTATCTCCAGCACCAGGTGGTTCCAGGAGACAAAGTGCAAAGGGCTGGAAATGTGGGTGCCTCACCAAAGGGGACCTCAGCACGTTTCATCATCTCAGCAGCCAAAGGAACTCGTTCAACTCCTTCCAGAGCATCTCTCAGCTGGTTTGAAAGGTTTATTGCATCTCTGAGGGCTCGTTAACTGCTTAATTCTCTGTCATTATGAGGAAACAGAAGTTCTATGGTTTTATTCTGAAAAATATTTTTATTCATCCTCACATCAGGCATATTTCCTTTCCTATCATCTTGTTGGGTGGGGTGTTTTTTTTCATATTTCGCGATGTTCCCTCCCTGGGCTTCAGGAGGCTTGCTTGTGCTGTGTTTTATTTTATTTTCTTAGCACGTTACTGGAACCAGAAGTGTTTGTTCAGCCAGGGGCACGAGGCCTCCCACCAAGCCCCCCACTGGCACTGGTATTTTCCCAAAATACAGCAGTGGGGTGCAGGTCCCACAGGCCAGGCCTTGGGGCTGGACAATGGCCCAGAGCACCCGAAATGCTGCTCCTCACTGAATTCCACACATAGCAAACCCAGCAGGGAGCTCAGCCTCCAGGAGCACGGAAAACCTGCCCACCTCAGCAGAGGCAACAACCAGCATCCAGTGGCAGCAGCCTTGGGAAGCACAGGGAAAATCCAGACCTGAGTAACAGAAGGCTAAAGGCTCTTTTGAGCCACCAGGACAGAATCTGGAGCAAGCTGCCATCAGATGAAATCCAAGTGGAGGAGCTCAGCCCTGGCTGTCCAGGCTGCCTTTGGGAACAGCTGGGAAGGACAGGCAGGGACAGGGAAGAGCCAGCAGAAGAGGACACCAGGCACAGCACAGACAGTGCCAGTGCAGCTGGATGAGCCCCTTTACTGGAATTCTGTGCCTGGCTGAGACTGACAACTTCCAGACATCTGGAATTAGCCACATAAATCCCAACTATTAATGAGGGATTATGTAAAAACCTAACAGGGAATATCCTCTCTTGAAGAAATACAGTTGCTTTTACTCCAATAATTTCATTTTTTAACTCAATTTTAGAACTGTTAAGGCTGGAAAAGACCTCTAAGATCACCAAGGCATTTTCAAAAAAACTGTCCAGGTATTTCCTTAAAAAAAAAACAGTAAAGCCCCTATAATATTTCAGCCTGTGACTTTCAAACTTTTCATTTCTGAAGCTCTTCCCTCCACCTTAGAGTGAAGGTTATACAAAGGTGTAAAGCAGCAGAGGAGAGAGTTAAGGATTTTCTCTTTATTGTTGCATGAGGAGTTCCTTGTCACACAATCTTGTACCTGCACGTGTCATTCCACAGGCACACGCCGACCCCACCAGCCCCTGCACATTCAGGAAAACATCAAACTTTAAAAGACTCTTCTCAGGACTTTTGTCTCCTTCCTAAATCCCTGTCCTCATGTTGGAATCACTGAGAGAAATATAAAGCCAACCAAGCAGACACTTTTCTTCCTTTGAGATGCTCAGGGCCAGGTTGGATGGGGCTTGCAGCAACCCGGTCTAGTGGAAGGAGTCCCTGCCTGTGGCAGGGGTGGGACTGGGTGGGATTTGATGTCCCTTCCAACCCAAACCATTCTGGGATTCTGGCATTCTTCAGTTCCCTGTCCCTCATTTCCAAGCCAGGAGCCACATTCAAATTATCTACACTGGTGATGAGTGGGATAAAGTCTGAGCTGCCCCAGTTCCACACACACACAGTTCTTATCTGGGGTGTGACTTTTGCACTTGGCAAAGTGCAGCCACGGCAGATGGACCATAACCCGTGAGCCGGGTCCCTGGTCCACGCAGGGCTCACAGCACCATCAGGACTCTGCTTCCTCAGCCTGGAGCTGTTTTTTATGGCAGCTCAGCCAGGCCTGTGGAAAGCAAAGTGCAAAGTTCAGGCCTGGGGAACATAAATCCCCCTGGGCTGTATCAGGCAGGGCAGGTCGACAGCCACATCTGCCAGGTCCTGGCAGACAGCAACAGTCCCGGGGCTGTGCCAGGACAGCCTGGAATCTGAGGGCTGCAGGGGACCCTCACTGCCCACTGTCCATGACAGAGGTGTTGTACAGCCAGTCCCTGTGCCAGGCTGCACCCTCCCAGCTCCCAGGGCTTGGCTTTAATTGTTTTTAATACAAAATATCACACAATCATTAAGGTTGGAAAGGCCTCTAAGATTGAGTTCAACTGCTCTCCCAGCAGTGCCATGGCTGAGCCATGTCCCCAAGTGCCACAACCCCACAGCTTTTAAATCCCTGAGCAGCCGGAGCATTTCCAATGCTTGACGACTCTGTCAGCGAAGGAATTTTTCCTTATATCCAACAAGACACTACTAATACTCAGATTTGGCCAGTGTGCTGGGGCTTTTTTGTTTAGACCAATTACACTCCCTACAATAAATTGAGGGAGGGTTGGGAGGAAGTTCTCCCCATGCTAAGAGCAGCAGGATAAGAGCACAAGCAATTCCTGTACTGACTGTGCCATTTTCCCTCATGTTTGTTCCCCCTACAGCTGTAGTGTTTCGAAATGCAAATTAATTTTCAACTCCCGGCTGTCCTCAGGGTCACTCAGGCACAAAGAATTCTCTCCTTGCAGCTGCAGCAGGGTAAGAGAGAAGGGTAGAGACAAACTGGGTCTTCTTTAACAGCAAAGGCTTGTGCTCCCTGCTCAGCAACCCCAAGGATGTCCCCCCAAACAAGGGATTCTCCACAGGGATCCCATGTACCCCTTTGTAATGCTGACCCTGTACCAAATAATCCCGAGTTCCAGCAACTCAGAGGGCAGATGGTGAAGCAATAACAGCGCCTGTTGTGGTTGGAAATTTGCCCAAAACATCTCAGAACTATTGGCCTTTGAAAGTATCAACTTGTGTGCAGTTAGTCTGTGCAGCAGCAAACACATCAGCAGCAAGGGGAGCTCTCCAGTCATCTCCAATTTGGGGCAACTGTTCCCTTTTTTCCCAGGCTGCTGGATCTGCCTTTGATGTCACACGAGGCTGGGTGTGCAGAGACACTCATTGCCACATTCAGGGGGACTTCAGGCACCTAAAACTCTGGCCACAGTTCAACATCAGAAATGTTCAGATTTGGGATGCAAACCCACCCAAAGAACACACTAAATACAGGGAAAACACACAGGTAAATTTACTTAATTCCTACAGACATTCACAACTGGATGTCACGTGCTAACCTGTGCTGGCACTTGGAGAAATACTATTTGATATTTATATCCCACTCCTAATCTCCCAAGCACCTCCTGGGTATTAGGAATTTACCTTGTGGCACCTTGAGGGCAGATACGGGTTATTAGCTTGATTGTACAAGCCTGGAGATGGAATGGGAGATAACAAACGAGTTCCTCAAGGCCAAAAATTTGTGGTAGAGACACGTGTGAGCTCCCAGCTCAAGGCCAGAACTCTGAGTGCAGCTGTGGCGACTGATTGCCCCAGTCCTTAAGAGATGGATTTTGAATTCAAAAATTACTATAAATCAGGAAATACTGAAAGGAACCTGGTTTTGGGATGTTTGAGGCTGCCTGGTTTCAATCTATTGCCAATTCAATTAAAAAGGGACAGTCAGGACAGCAGCATGCAGGGAAGGGGACGGCTAAGATTACCTGGCAACTCAGAGGTTGTCAAGCCACAAGAGCCCCACAGAACTCCTGCCCCAGAATGCAACTTTAAGCCTTTTTCCCCTCATTTGCACTGTGTGTGCACATGGCTGTGCACAACAGGGACTCAGGTGCGAGTGAAAATGCTGAGACAGGGCAGGGTTTCTTCAGTGCATCACAGAAAACTGTTTACAGACACACAAATACTACTGGGGGAGGCAGAGCAGGAGGATTTCCTGTGTCCCCAGTTAGGTGGCCTTCTCAGGAAACACAGGATCCACTCCTGAATTGTGAGCTGCAGCTCTACATTTAAACAACCATGCCCAGATATCCAAGAGAACATTACAGAAATTACTGCATGAGTAAGGATGTTTTTCCTGCTGTTCCAATGGAGAAGTTAGGATCCCCTTTTTAAAAAAAACACCTGTAATAGGGCACACAAGGTGAATCACCTGCAGACATCCCCTCCTTGGATAAGTGTAATACTGTACTACTTCAAGGGATTTGCCGAAGTCACACAAGAAATGTCTCAGCAGGAAAGAGAACTGCAAACAAAAATTTCGGAACTCAGATTTGTGTCCTAATCACGAATTGCTTTAGGCATTTAAATGCTTAAAAATAGAGACAGGAGGAGAACTGGGATAGCAGGATGCCAGAGCTGAACCTGCTTGGAGGTTTGCAACTTTTCAGTTCACTACAAACTTGTCAGCTTGGATACTCTGAAAATACCTCCTGAAAGCACAAAAATGCCCCAGAGGCTCATTCCCAGAGTGAGGACATCTAACACAACTCCCAGCCTCCCCCAGAGCCAGCGTTCCCTCACCCTGCTGGAATGGCTGTGGCCCATGTCACCGTTCTGAGGGAAATGTCACACACAACCAACACTTCAATAAACCTTTGTACAGGACCAAGTTGTTATGGCCTGAACAAACCCATTGTTATGCCCTGAATGCTGCCAGCATTCAAGGCATAACAATTCCAAACATACCTGGGAATCACAGGCCAGGCTGCTGAGCTGCCACAGAACTCCGCTGGAGCTGCAGGTAAAAACTGAGGACCTATTTCACATGAAAGCCCTGCAAATATTCCAAAGTCTTTCTGAAGAGAAAATCTTGGAGCAAAGTCAGGCCATCACAAGCAGGGGTTTCACCTGTGTCATCAGAACATCGAATCCCAGAAAGGTTTGGGTTGGAAGGGACCTTAACGCTCCCTCAGCCCAATGGACAGGGACAGGGCAGTAACAGGGAGTGGGAACTGGTTACATTTACCCTCTTGGAGTTCAAACAGCAAGAAAAACTGAAATTACTTAATCTGTAAGACAGCTGTCCTGAATTCCCAATCAAGGCTTCCTTAGGGATGGCAAAGATTCCAAGCCAGCCAGGGAGCCTTTTATCATAATGACAATTCTGAGCTGTAAAAGGGGCTCTTCACATCAATACCAGGAGGCAGAGGGGTGACACCGATGGCCAGACCTGTGCTTGAGCTAAGGGCAACCAGGCTTTCAGAGATCCCAGCCAAGAGGCTGCCAAGATCTCATTCCTTGTGTTTCTCTGTTCTGGTAACAGTTCTTTCCATACCCAACTCTGCCATAAATTACTATCAGAGGCAAATACATCAGCCAGCTGCAGGAAGGCAATGGCTCCAAGGGATGGATAACTCCAGAGGACCCCACACAAGTCACGATGTCACCAGAAACCCCAAGGTGCTGCTATGGACCTTCCTGAAGATCATCAGGACCAGCACAAGGGAATAAAACCATCCCTGGCAAACCCTTGCTGCTCCTGCCCATATACAAAGGGATACAGATCCCTTATCTGCTATTTTCTGTTATTCTCCTCCATTTGAATTTTTATTTAATTCTACCCACCTGTCCAAATTAATTCTGAATAAATGTGGAGAACTGGAGGAACAGAAAGGACACAGAGCAAGATCAGGTGTATTAGTGAACTTTGTCTTTTGTAGGCATTTACATCTTCAGCAGCAAGTCAGTGCCTCTTCCTGCTGACCACACAGCACAGGTATTTCATAAAAATTAAAAAATCATGCACAGATCTTTCACTACGGGAAACTTGTCAATTAAAAACTCCATTTGTGAATATATCTTTTCCAGTGATGGAAGTCAATGATGTATGAACCTGACAAAGGCAGAAAGAAGTACCAAAAATACCATTTGCCTTTAGCCTACAAAATCCTCTGTGGATAGAGCTAGTTGTATGATGGATTGTCTCTGGAGCTGAATCCTTGACACCACCTCACTGGGAGACCCCGGGGCTGGCTTGTGCTTCAGTCCAATTGCTAAGGGAGAAAGGGTCATTCCCAACAAGTGACAGGTGACAGGAGCACCTCTGGCTTGGAAGAACAAATTGTGTCCCCATGCTCTGCAGTCCAGGCAATCCCAGCACGCAACGCCCAGCAGTGCTGGAATAAAAAGTACATTGTGAAGTAACTCCTGACATGCTGCAGCTCAGGAGTCCCTCACTCCCAGAACGGCAAAGTGACTTCTCCCTGGTCTGTACTGACCCTTCCTGCTGGGTGCTGACCCACCCTGCCCTGTGCTGACCCACTCTGCCCTGTGCTGGCCCACTCTGCCCTGTGCTGGCCCACCCCACTCCCCCAAGCAGCCCCAGCCCTGCTCATGGATATTGTGGCTCCATCCAACCCCTCGTCCCTTCATCAGCTCCTCAAGAACGTGCCCAGCTCCCCGGCCCTGCCTCTCCTACCCAGCACCACGCTCCCCCTCTCTCCCACCCGTGTCCCACCCCCAGGAGCTGTGGGGAGCTTCCTGGCCAAACATTCCCAGGAAGCAGGGCAGGGTGCAGCTGCTGCAATGCAGCACTCCACCAGCTCCCACACTCCACAAACATCCTCTGCCAGCACAATCCTGCTAATTGGGGTCGGGCTAAATTTAAGTTCTATTTAGTTTCCTTCAAGAGAGAAAAATTTGGGGGATAAAAAGAATCTCTGCCTACAGAGGCAGTAAGAACAAGGTGTCTTCAGGAGTCAGGGATTGGGGTGGATTTGCTATATCTCACAGCTCCATAAAACTGTGACAGGACACAGGGAATGGCTGGAGCTGGGCCAGGGAAGGGTTAGGTGGGATTTTGGGCAAGGTTCTTCCCCCCGAGGGTGCTGGGCACTGCCCAGGCTCCCCAGGGAACGGGCACGGCCCCAAGCTCCAGGAGGGTTTGGACACCACCCCCAGGGATGCACAGGGTGGGATTACTGGGGTGTCTGTGCAGGGACAGGAGCTGGACTGGATGATCCTGGTGGATCCCTCCCAACTCGGAATACCCAGTGAATTTGTAAAACAAACCAGCAAGGCAGGTGGCAACTGCACCAACCCAACTGGGAGCATTTCTGAGGGCAGTGGAGAAACAGCAACTCCCTGCTGAGCCTGGTCTGCTGCCAAGGGACGCTTCCCCAGCAGGGAAGTATCCCAAGCCCAGCAGGAGCCAAGAGATGAGTAAGGCACTGGATGGGATGCAGACAGGACTCTCATGCAGGCTCCATGGGGCGTCTGGAGCTGACTGGAGAAAGGCTGTGCAAACCAAAATACTTGAAGGGAGCATTACCACAGGCTGTGCCAACAGAGAAGTCCAAAATCCCTCATATCAAAACTGGTTCTGCTCCTGCAGGTCCCAGCCCATCATTCAATGCTGACATGTGACAAGAGAGAAGAAAAGGACACCCTGGTGAGACTTTCACTGGATGCAACACACCTATGCATAGCCAGGCACATGCCCAGCAGCCTTGTGCCTCCCAATTCCCTCTTTCCCAAGCAGCTTGGTGCACAGATGATTTTGCAAAATAATCCTGTGATCTGCCCATGACTCAGAACCTCACCAAAGTGACCGGACAGCAATGCTTCCTCCCCCTCGCCTCCAAGGGCCTTTGGGGAAGGACTGCTTGGCACGGGTGTAACTCCTACCCTGGAAGGGCTCCAGCACTGTTTGGACAGTTCAGAGTGTCCACACAAACCAAACTGGAACTGAGAAGCAAACACACCAAACCCACGCCTCGGGACACTGCCCAGCACACCCCACAATCCCCACCATGAATCACCAGGAGCACAGGAGGGTTTCAGGGTGCACTGCTCACCCCTCACACTGCTGTGATAAATCCTCCCCTCCCTCCCTGCAGCTGCTCAGTGCTCCTGCTCAGAGCCACCCAGGACACTCAGGGAAATGACAAGCCACGTCCTCGCCAGGGCAGCGGCAGCAGCACAGCCTGTTGCTGCACTCCTCTTGCCTTCCCCAGACACCCTTCCCTGGGCAGAAACCTGGGCACAGACATATCATATCCTGCTCCTCAGAGCAGCAGGTTCTGTCCTGCCAGCCTGGGAGGCACCTTCCAGCAGGGAGAGCAGGGCCTTGGCACAGGCCCACCCAAAAACTCAGATAATCACAACAAATGCTCTGCTAGGTCAGGGCTCGCTGAGTGCTGCACGTGGAGCTCTGCAGGATGGCATCCCAAGGCTGCTGCTTCCTAACAGCAGGGCACATTCCTGCATCATTTTCCTCCTGTGCATCCCATGCCAAATTTATCCTCCTTCTGACAGCGGCTCCGAGGATACAAAACAAGGGATGACTTGCTGAGCCCACAGAAAGACAAGGTACTGCAGTAAGTGAAACATCTCCTCTGCGTTTGTAAATGCCCTCTGGGTGCACAGCAAACACGCTCTTCTCCTGGCTAAGCAATCTGAGCCAGCTGCCTCAGCACAGGGTTAATTTAAAAAATGTTACACTTATTGCCGTTTTTGTCCTTATCCCTTTTATTCTCTCGTTCCGCTCCCCGCTCACTAAAAATGAGCAGTTTCAGAGATTCATGACAACAGAATTTGGGCTGCTGGTGTTGTTTCTCAGCAAATTCTTGAGAATTTGTCAGCTTCATAAAGCTGGTAACTAAGAAAATTCTTAGCATAACTCCAGTTTGGTTCACTATTGCGTTTTTGAGGTGCACATGATGCATTGTCACTCACTGGGGACAGTGGCACTTGCTCCTTCAGCCCTGATAAATATTTTTGGGGATTAGATGCTGACCCAACAAAACTAATACGAGCTTAAACAAATCAATGAATGTATTGGGTTCTTTTTGTTCTTCTGAACTCAGATGTTCTAGGCTGTGATCCCAAAGTATCAGCAGCAGGTACCACACGCAGACTTCAGCCAGAGCATGCTCTGAGCTCCTGGAAAAAGCATTTAATGTTCTGATTATGTGAAGGAGTTTCTTCAATTCACCTCAGGCCACTTTCAGCAGGTCAGCACTGCAAGAGGCTCCAAGACTGAGCCACAGTAATGCTACAGGAGGAGAGACTCTTAAAATGCTGTGCATGCACAGAGCTCAACTCACAGGGACCCAGAAACGTCTCCAGGAGCCCCATCCCAGGAATTACATCACTTGGAATACAGGACAGGGAGGTGAATCACACTGAAAACAACAACCCTGCTGTGGGAAGCGGAGCCATGCCCCTGCTGACAGCACTCAAATTGGATGTGCTTCACTCCAGGGAGTTAGGAAAGGGTTATCAAACCGAGAGTGAAGGCAGCTGGTGACTCCTGAGCTGAGGGACCTCGTTAGCACAGACCAGTCAGTGTCACCCCGCTGTGTGGGATGGCGGGGAGTGACCAGACAAGGACTGAGCTCCCAGGGACTAACAAGAATCTCCAGTGGAGTTAGAGCAGTTTAGTTCAGCTCAGGAGGTGTCTCTGAATGCTAAATAAACCACCCCTTGAAGCCAGGGGAGGAAGTCAGTGCAGAGGGCAGGGAAAGCTTTGACCATCACTGACTTGTGCCTAACGAAAACAGGAGGAGGGCTGGGGATGAAAGGGAATTCTCTCCTTCCCATCAGTGAGCTCACTCTGCTGCCAGCACTCCTGCCCTCCCAGAGTGCTCCCACAGCATGCACACAAAACCAGCTCCAGAGCCACCCGATGCTGTGAATTGCCTATCCCTGACGCAGTTCCACATGTGTCACTGTCTGCTCCTGACTCCAAACCAGCTCGGGTGCTTTTCAACCCCAGTAAGGATCTCTACTGGTTCCAGTTAAGCCAACGAGCCTTGTCACAGTCCTGATTGCACAAGGACAAGCACATATTCTGCACCAGCTGGTAGTGAAACACTTTTATATCAGGTGAGGGAGTGCACATTGCTATTACCATCCAAATCTGCTGGAAAAAGAGCAAGAAATGACTCCCTGTCCTTTGCCAGTCCTTTTTCAAAAGACATTTGGATGAATAAGGAGTCTGAAGACTCACTGAAAATAACTTTAACAGAGAAACCTCTTTCCTGCCCCACACATCCTGTCACTTCTCCTTCTGCCTGCACACAAAAGCTGGGAGACATCAGATGGACAGCTCTGGCACAAGGGATCTGCTGCAAAACCACCCAACAGATCCCATCACTGCCTTCCTGACAGCCTTAACTCCTGGGCAAACCACCTGCAGCCCATGGCTGCTCCAGGCTGCATTCCCAAATATCACTGGGTGTGGGATCCCAATGGGAACAGCTGTGGCTGGGGACCTGGGACAGCACCCGAGTGCTCTGGCTGCTCCTCAGCACCGCAGGAACCTGTGCAGGCACAGGGAAAGGGCAGGAATGAGCCTGTGAAATCAAAGTCCATCCCACGAAGAGTGATAACAATTGTGTAATTTTTTTCTTGGAATGGAGAGGTTTTTTCCTCTGCCTCCCTGAACTGCTGATGGGGAGGGAAAAGACCCAGAAGGGAGACAGAATGAAGAGAGAGGAGAAGTCAGCAGTGAGGAAATACAATATCTAGTTAATTCCTGTAAATCCTGTGAAATCCAAGGGAAAGGCAGCTGAAGGGTTTACACTGCGAATTGAGCTAGGATTGTACAAAGGTACCGCGTTAAGAGAGGGGTTTAACATGGCTGTTAACTATTCACTGACACTGATAGAGAAATAAAGCTAATTATATTTCTGGAAAAAAAAAGAATTATTTGAAGACTTGAATAGGTTGAAGACCCATCTGCAGGAGCTGCGGCCACCTTCAGTGCTCCCACATCGAACCGCGACACTTCCCACGCTGAAGCACAATATTTGCTTCTCATTAGCCTCAGTTTTCCTTTCAGCCACGGATTTGTGTCACACATTTGTCCCCCAGCACGATGCTGAACAGCTCCAATCACCCTGGCAAGTTCCCAGCAGAGGAAGAACTCGGGAGGAGGCTGTTTCTTACCGTCATGGCCGGAGTTGAGCAGGTGCTCCCCCAGGTCACAGCCAAACACCCTTTCCTTGAGGATCCCCCGCTGTTTCAGTTTCTGTTTCGTTGGGCGCGACTTCATGAATGTCCGGAGGAAGGTGATGAGCTTCCCGTGCTTCTTTGACACTGCACGAGACAATGAAACAGCCACTTCATTCCAGATCTGGAAAGCACTGAGCAGAACTCCTTTTACAGAGCACGTAAGAACTGTAGTAACATTAGTATCAATTATTTACACGAACCGATTTTCTGAGGTTCAACACTGAACGGAGACTTGGCTCTTGTTCCAACCCTCGGCTAGCACAGTTACCAGGAGCCAGCTGCCAGGGAAGGACTAGCACAAAGACACATTTCTCTGCAGGGCACTTTCAGGCAGGAGCCACCTGAAGGGCTGGTGGTGGGCAGCACCTGGGTGGGGCAATTTCGCCTCTGGGAAAGGGAATGAGGCTCAGCCGAGAAATGTGGTAATCTCCTGTGCAAATCAGTGTGTCACCTACACACAGAAATAAAGATTTGTGACCGGCCCTCGTTCTGGCCTGAGGCCCCTGCAGAACAAAGGGCTGACTCTAATCCCTGAGGCTGAGCAGGCGGAGCTCCCTCAGAGCCCAAGCTGCCCTCCCAGCACACCAGGGCCTCACTGCCCCTCTCTGCCCCTGCACAGGCACCACCGCAGGGCCTCAGCAACTCCCTGATCTTCTCAAGCCATCACAAAATAAAATCACAGAATCACAGACTCACTGAGGCTGGAAAAGCCCTCCAAGACTATCAAATCCAACCTGTGCCCAATCCCTACCCTGTCACCCTACCCAGAGCACTGAGCACCACATCCAGGTGTCCCCTGGACATCTCCAGGGATGGGGACTCCACCACCCAGCCCACTGAGTAGGTCACTGAGGCAGCTGATTGAAGAGATGCAGTTTATCCCCTCCAGAATGAACACAGCAGCCTGCAAAGAGGAGCCACCTTCCCACCTGCAGCTCTGTCTCTCGGGGCTGTGCTGGGGAAGCTGTGGTCCCTCTGCTAAAACCACTGGAACCCAGTGCAAGGCAACGGAGAGCAGTGGGGGACAGCAGTGACCTGGCCCTGCCAGGAGAGGCTGGGCTCAGGCTGAATGAGAGCAGAACAATGCCCTGGAATGTCAATGTTCCTCCAGAGGCCCTCGGAGCCTCCCCAACAAAAGTGCCATTGTGTACACGATTTAAAAGCAGTTTAATTCAACAGAAGAGCTCTACTAAAGGGAACAAACCGCTGGGTAAAAAGGGCTGTGCTTTGTGAGGAAGCCTTTGCAGCTCGGAAGTTGTAAAGGCTTCTGCAGCAGCAGCAATCACCCTCCCCTGCTCCTCCCTCTCAAACCAGGCAAGAAACACAAGAACCGTATATTCCACCTGCATTAAACCCACAAATACTGCAATCAAATACAAGCAGAGTAACCCCTTCCACAGCAGCAAAGACCCCTGGGGACAAAGGTCCATCCCTGCAGTGTCACCTCTGCTGCCTAATGAAATGTGAAATACAGAGAGCAGCTCTGAAACTGGGACTCAGCAAAGCAGAGATGGATGAGCAGTGGTTCACTCAGGGGGTTCTTTAACCAGGGAACACGGAAAACCTTGTTCCAAGACCGTGGTTATACCACACAATGCTTCAGGATGCTTTAATCCCTTCACACAGCTGAGTATTTCTCCTTCCATTTTACTGGATACTGGTCCCTCTACTGAAATATATAATAAACCTGATAGATTTATATTTATATATATAATAAACCTGATTTCACTGACCTTAACGAATTTGTACTGATGTGAGGAAAGCCAACTTCTCCTTCTGCAAAAAGTCCCCTTTAGCAGTACAACACCAAACTGATCCTCAGCACCACATGAACACCTGAAATCCTAAAATCCCCACCAAACCTCACATCTGCATCCTCAGCAATCAAATCCAAATCATGTAACAACCACAGGAGCCTTGAGCATAACAAACTGTGGCTGTGGGGGTTTTAATTAAAGGCATGTTTGCAGTTTGAGGTTTTTTTAATTGCAAGGATCGTGCCAGACCAAGTTAGGATGGGCCTTGGTTGTACCCATCATCACAGGAAAATAAGGGCTCATTTATCACCTCCTATCGGCCCAGCTCAAGGATAAATGGAGACAGTCTCATCCTGCCCAGGGCGGAATTTCCAAGGTTAGCACCCTCAGGCTGCTGTGGTAACACCACTGCAGCTGAGAGACCTGAGACAGATGCTTTTACAACATGCAAACAGAGCACCCACTAATCCAAATAAAGCAATCATTAATGTGTGTGTGTTCACTTGAATCATTTCACACTCTGTATACGATGTACCTTGCTTGACTTAATGAAAAACCAGCCCATCAGAGAATGGATTTTAAATAGAGAGAAATGCATGCAGTTCTAGCCCTGAAGAAATTCTACTGCTAATGCAGATCAACAAGTGAGTTTTGGGCGTCACCTCAGCACTAAAACCAGAATAAAAAACCTCACTGGATGCACTTTCATGGTCCAAAGATGTACTTGGCTTGGTAGTGGCATCACTGACCAGAAAAGTGACCTGAGTTTCTAAAACACAATAAATCTGCTCTGCCTTTAAGCCACTCAGTGCAGGTTAAAATAACTGTCCTGCTTTCTGCACCATTAAGCAGACTCCCACAAACTCCCTGCCACAGAGCAGGGGTGCAGCAGCCAAGGACTCTCTGAGGGCAGGCTCAGCCACCAGAAATCCCCTTGTCCCCAGCCCGTGGAAGCGCTTGCTCGGCTCCCTGGTCACACAGAGCCTGCTCTGCTCATCCCGGATCCCCGCCTGCTCTGCAGAGCCTCTCCGAGGCTGAGCCCACGCAGGAATGATTCACTCGGGCTTCTGCTGGGTGGGGGAGAACAACAGCAAGAAAATGCAACCAGTCATCTCCCTGCTGACAGGTTATTAAGGAGAACAAAAGTGGGTGGGTGTCTGAGAAGGACGAGCTTTCCTCCTGAGCTGTGGGAGCTGCCTCCTGCAGCAGCAGCAAAGGTGGGATCCCCCATCTTCAGCATCACTGACCCTCGAACCACCAGTGCATCCCAGGGATTAATTCCTGCTGCATTCTGCTTTAGGTGAATGCAGCACAGGTTCTGGATAAGCACCAATGCCAAAGGCTGCCAGGAATGCTGCAGAATCCTTGTTTTCTGCCCCAAAACAGTCATCCCAAAGCTTTGCTGGACCACAGGTGACAATGACAGCAGCAGCCAGCAGTGCTCTCCTGCTGGTGAACTGGTGACTGCAAGAAAACCAGGCAATCAAGGCACAGGGTTAAGACCTGAGACAAATCTACAAGTGTTACAAACTAAGGAGATATGGATAAAACAATTAACCCTTTCCAACCATTATTGTCCCACTAATAAAGCAGGGACATGACAGAGCTGATCCACTCACAGCTTGGGTCTCCAGACGAGGTGTTCATAGAAATAAATTCAGGAACCAGCATTACTAACAGACAATTTCAAATGGCCGCTGTGCTTTAAGTTAACAACTGAAAGCCAAACCAAACTAAACAAAAAGTCCAACTTTTTATCCATATTACTTTCCACTTCAGACGTAACCACTATAAAACACATTGATTACCAAGAAATGGAGACTTTCCTAGAAGGAGCAAGGGCTGCTTTTCCTCAGAAAGGCAGATTTGGCTTAATATCCTAGCCTAAAGAAGCAAAGAGAAATTCTCCATCCACTGGAGAGAGTTTGGCTGCAAAAAATCCCCAAATGAAACCCAACTGAAAAACCCACCTGAGTCTGGACCACTTCTGAAGTTTTCCTGGCACAAATGTGTGAATTAGGAGCAAGAAAAATCTTCCCCCTTTTGCTGCCATAACTGTGCTGGCCAAAGCCTTTACATGGTGGGAAGTGGGGGAAGGAAAAGGAATCCCTGTGCCAGGTAGCTCACTGTGGCTTTGGGAAGCTGCCCAGTACCTTCCCCAGGAACATTTATGAATCAGGCAGTGCTTGGTGGTGCAAGTGAGGTCCCAAATCCCCCTGACACTAGTAAAAGCTATTAAATAACAATCACTTCATTAAAAGCAGGGCTCATTCACCCTCAGGCCCTTCAGGACAGCTTTGTGCAGCTTTGCTGGAGAGCTGTGCCAGCCATCACCTCTTCATCAGCTTCTTGCTCTTGGCCAGCACAACTCACCCTCCTGGGTTACTTCAGGAACTGCTGGGTGTCCCACAGGGATCCCTTGGGATTTGCTGAGGCCTTCTGAGCCTTCCTCTGAGCTCAGACCATGGTGGCACTGCTGGGTGTCCCACACCACGAGCTCAGACCATGGTGGCACTGCTGGGTGCACCATTCCCTGAGGCTGAGCTGAGCCACTGCCATGCACTGGATTAGGAATAATCTGCTGCCCCTGATGCTCTTAGGGCAGAGCTGGGCCAGCCCAGGTGAGACAGCCCAGGACCAACCTGCTCCCCCTGGTCCTGATCCCTCCTGTGCCCCAAGGATTCCTTAGGGATGCAGTTATTTGAGATTCACAGCACAGTCCAACAACACCACATGGCTGAGCCCAAACTCCACGAGTGAGGTCTGGCCACAAAATCCTTCCCAAGACCACTGCAATATTTAATTACAATTGCCCAAAGTACTGCCAACAGGAGGAAAGGTAGGATGGCAAAGGGCACTGGCTCCTTTTGATTCCTTGGCTTTGGATCATAGAGACCAAACATGAAAAAAACATTTAACAAATGAACACAGCCTTACTGTGTCCCCGGACTGGTTCTGCTCAGCAAGAAAAACCCCGTGAGGCAAAGGATCGAGAACAAAACAGAACCCAGCCAACCCTGCAGCAGGACAGTCTCTCCCAGCTGACCCATCCTGCCTCTTCCCAAAGGCATGGGGACATCCAGGCAAATGGTGACCCAGCCACGGATTCTAAACACAGAGTCCCAGGGTGATTTGGGTAGGAAGGGACCTTAAAGCTCATCTTGTTCCAAACTCCTGCCATGGGCAGGGACAGTTTCCCCTAGACCAGGTTGCTCCCAGCCCCTCCCAGGGCAATGGCAGCTTCCTCCAGGATACCCTCCCAAATTCCCTGCCTGTTTCCCAAGCCCTCTGTCTGTTCCTCGCAGCCTCATTAGCCTTTGCCAAGAGAAAACAAGCCCCTGCTCCACGAAGAGCACCTGTCCCATTCCCTGTTGGTAGCACCAATATTTGGGGTTTGACAAAATCCCCTTCCCAGGGTCACAGCACCACGTTTTGTGATGTAGGGTTAGCAAACTTGGACTCCAAGAGAATAATCTTGGAGGGTGTTTGCTGACCCACATTCCCAGCATACGGGCAGCCTGTTTGTTTCTGTTATTCCCATGATTTTACAGGTCACAGCACCCAGCTGGCCCCTGCTGTGAGGAGAGCCTGGTGCTCAGACCAAAGCAACAACACCACGTGTGGCTGCAGAGCTCCACAGCAAACAAACTGCACTGCCAGGCACAAAATCAATGCTGGAAAAAGGTGTGGGAATGTCATAAAGAAAGGCATTATACCACAAAAGTGAAATCCATTCTCTCTGAAGGGAGATATATAGCAAACCAGGCAAAAATTATTCCAGGCTATTAGTCCCTCCAGAGCCATTCTCTTCTAAAATTAAACTGCTGCAGGGAAAGGAGAAGAAGCAAAACTCCTCTGAATAAAGAGCAGCACCAGGAATCCGGAGATGAGAAGCTGGGGTTGGTTTTGCCACACATTTCCTCTGCTCCTGAACCTGCACACTCAGGGTCACACTGAAGGGTGGGAGTGGAGCGAGGTCAGCTGGGTCCCCACACAGCATCAGTTATCCCGACCCCTCCTGGGAACATCAGCCAATATACTCAATATCCATCCCCTCACACTCGGAAAAACCCGCTCTGCAGACCCAAATCTCACCGAGAAGTGATGCCAAGCCAAGGATTGAGTCATATCTCCCAGTTCTCTGTCATGTTCCTTAGCAACAAGACATTTCCCTCCTTCCCTCCTGCCACAGCACATTCTATTTTGGAAGCTCGTTTACACAGCCCTAAAAACCCCAAGCAGAATGTGGAACCATGCACCACCAAGCACCATCCCTTAGTCCTTGAACAGGATGTTGGGTTTGAAGAAGGACCAACCAACACAGCAATAATCTCACTAATCTCTATACTGGGCTCTGTTAGTGGGCATAAAGATTTTCAGGAGATCATTTAAAATTGCATAGATATGAGAGTCTAAAAATATCTTTGTATCTCCAATAACTTTAAAAATGTGTACTGACTGGTTTGCCATAAACAAGAGCAAAATAAACATCTCTTTTCTGATGCTGCAGCATTTCTCTTGTGCCAGGCTGCCATCAGTCAAGGCTAGACTCTGAAGTGAAGAAGTATGTTAAAGGTGATTAATTTCAGTGTCATTTCATAAAAAACATCCAAATTAAGTGTGAAGAAAGAACCAGCCAAGGATAAGGACAGATTTCCAGCTACCACGAGAGCCCCACACACACAGAGTGAAGTAGGTCATTGGTAAGAGCTGGTGCTGTTTACTTACAAAGCCTGGTAATAAGGAAGAGGCATCTCTTGCATCTGCCCAGGCTCCTGCAGCCATCCTTTGGGCAGTGTCTGTGCAATGACCTCAGCACAACTCCAGCTATTCCCCATCCCTGCCAAGAGCAGCCCTTGGCTCAGGCTGGCTCCTCTTGGTCAGCGCAGAACATCTGGCACCAGAGATCCACCAGTCTGGCAACTCACAGTTACACAATTCCTTCAGCTTCTGCTGCATCTGGGTCTGGTCACTCCTCTGCCAGAGACAGGACACTGCCAATCCAGAAGCTACCAGCAAGGTGGCTGCTTTCATTTAACTAAAATCACATGTCTGTAATGACATGCACGAGGATCATCTACAGGGTGAACTGCCTGCAAAAGTTTCTTTATGGCCATGAGAAAACACAGACATGAACCAGGAGCTAATGTAAAACAGCAAAACCACTTTCTGTGCTCTTCTGCTGAATTTTTGGAGTGTATGTAATTGCTTGAGAATGATACCCATCAGGTTAGTCAGATGCAAAAGTCTATCACCTATGTCTGATACCAAGAAATCTGTGCTGTTTTCCAGCCTTAACACCTGACTGATCTTTGCACAGCATCTAAGACCATAAGGGAGCACTAAGATAATACAACCTGGCCTCCTGAACAAACAGACCCCAGGACATCTTCGAATTAATCCCTGAAGGATAGCACACCTGCCCCAGTGCAGTGGTACATGGCCAGGAGATACAAATCAGTGATTTATGCAGCTGAAGGCTAACGGAGACATGAGAGAAGTTTCAAAGGTCCAAGTGCTGGCAAGGTCAATCTATTAATTCTTCTAACAAGTTTAAATTGTATTTGGGAAAAAAACAACAGTGCTGACTAACAGAGTCCCAGTGATGATGCAGCAGGGACAGGCTGGGACAGGTAACTGGGGGAGGAAATAATGATGGATGGGGCTGTAGTGCAAAGGAAACCAGTTATTAGAGGCCCAAACTGGAAAAGGAGTGGGAGCTGAAAACAAACTGACAGAGATTTTGTACACCAGCCAGCAGGGTCAGCAGCTCAGGTGACACAAAGAGGTCACAGGGCCAGCAGCAAAACTGGGAGACAAGGGGAGCAAGTTGGGAAATGTGGAGTGAGGAGAAAAATATCCAGAGTCACTTGAAATATTTTTTTCTCTTTCATTCTAGCTAAATCTCTGTGTTCTAGCAGAGCTTAATGCAGTCCTTTTGCTTATCTTGCCTACCCTGGGGACTGAGGATCCTGTAGAAAGGCTGCTCTGACTCAGGGAACTGAACAGGCAGAACTGAACACCAGACCTGCCCATCAGGGAGGTGGTGTCAGCCTCCCACCCCCATTCACTTTGGCATTGTTTGGACTGTCAGGATTGTTTGACCTCACATGCCCAAGCTCACATCACACCAAAGATGTGAGATCTGACACCAAAATGTGCCTCAGTGCAACACTACATTCCCACTGAAGAGAATGTGACACTGTAACCTGAGGGTATCTCTGATTACACAATTTGCATGGTTTGAGAAGAAACCCAATTTCAGAACAACCCCAAAGGTTGTGTCGATGTGGCCCATGAAGGGTGTTACTGGTTAAAGGAATTTCTGGAACCTCAGCTGGGGCAGTAGCATTAAGGATGACCAGGGTAAGCATGAACATCAACAACCTGGACTGGATAACTCTGCAGACACTTGCAACTCAGGGAGAAATCAAAGAACACTCAGGAGGCAAGATGTCACCTTGGCCTTAGGTGACACCAGAGCAGGGCCATCTCTGCCAGAAGCTTCTCCAGCTCACCAACAGGAATGTGATCTGGCAATGCCACACATTCCCTGCTGGAGCTGACTGCAGCTGCTAGCCATCCATCCAGATGGACAACCTCACCCTCCCTTTACAGAATCTAAACCAAACATTTTCTGTCCTGGCTGCAGCAGCCACGGCCTCAGAGAAGTCAAGAGCTGACTGTTACCAAACTCACGCTCACTTAAGGCCAAGTGCCTTTGCTCTGCCTTGTTCACAGCCCAACTGTTCTCCATGCAGCTCCTTCCCTGATTAAAACACTTCCCAACAGCCCCGTGGAGCTGCATCTCAGCTGAGCCTCGCCCACGCCATTCCTGCAAGCGGCAGCAGCACTGCAGGAGACCAAAAACCTGACAGGCACCCAAGCCAACCCTGCATCACATCAAGCTTTGGACACAGGCGGGCAGCCCGGAGCCTTCCCAAGCCTTCCCAACACGAGTGTGGCACCAGGCGGGCAGGGGTCACCGCCGTGACACCGCTCCTGCAGCTCCTCCAGCGCGCCTGGGGGGAGGAGGAGAGCGATGGAAAAGGATCTGACAGGAATCAACAAACAACACAAGGGAAATAACAGGAGTTTGGCAGATGGAGCCTGATCCCACAGCAAGAGGGGGTTTGCTCTTATGCAAGGCCTGGAGAAGGCACCGGGAAGAACAAACCCTTTGCATTCCATGGGGAAGGGGCATGAGCGATCCCTCTGGAAGAGGAGGAGGCCCAGGTCAAGGCACACGGCCTGGCTGTTCCGGACACCCAGGGCACAGCCTTTGCGTGGTACTCCCAGGATGACAGGGAACATCCCTGCTGCTCTCCCGGTCCCTTCCCAAAGGCTGCCTCTCCCATTTTCACCGGCCCCAGGGCAAGTGTTTGCAGCCCAGGCCAGTTACTTCCAAATTGCAGTGACATACCCTTCCCAGATTTCCCAGATTGATACTGCTCTGGTTCTTCTTCTATTTACAGCCCTGACTTCCTAAACTGTTCATACTTTAGCTATTAACCCCTGCATTAAGGCCTGACTTGATTCTGCCTTTGGAAGTGAAGTTTCCACTCACATGGAGTGGAAACAAAGAAAATACTGAAGACCTTGGCCACAATTTTCATTCACATCACAGTCACTTTATACAGAACAAGAAGGATACAATAGCTAAAAGAGGATAAAAATTACATTTTCACATCCTCCTTACACAGCTAAAGAAGTATAAAAAACTTCACTCAAAGTGAAAATTGGACCTAGAAGTTTGGGGATTTGAGGTGAATTAAATCTGTTTTTTAAAACTTAAGAATGCAGATAACATATTGTTTTGCCTGCTTTGTATTCTTTTCCTTTCACTTCCCAATGCAAGGCTTTGATTTCAAATGAGCCTCTTTCATCACGTCTGTGTGGTGCCCAGAACAAAGGAGGTCAGGGAAGAGTGGAAAGGGAAGGCCTCCTGTCTTCTCTGTCACAAACAATCAGATTCTGCAGGGCATTTAGTCCTTAAAATGGGCCATGGCTTTTAGGAGGTTTTCTGAACAAATATGAACAACCGAGCCATGGCTACTTACAAAGTGTCTACTGTGATCACAGTAACGTCTCTCCCTGGGAATTTTGTTTTCCAGAGTGTGCATTCCCTGCCCCAGGGCTCCAGCAAACAAAGGGCTGGCAGTTTAAATAGGAAGCCCCTTTCTCCTGAACAACAGCATCAATAATATTAATGCTTAGGAATGTGCCAGTCTGGGGAGGGAGGGAGGGAAGACAAAAGGATAAAGTGATATGCAAAAATCTATTGAAATTTAAATTGTAGATATTCCCCTCTGTCAGCTGCCTCTTTGGGAGGGAGGTATAAATCCGAGAGGGAGGCACTGAACTCTGGCCCTGCACCCCCAGGATCACGGCTGGAGTGGAGGGTGCCTGCACGCTGGAATTCCTTCTCTGCTGGGATCTGGCTGAGAATCCTCACACAAATCATCCCGGGGCATGAAAGAGGCTCCCTTTAACAGCTCCAGTTTGCTACACACCCATGACCCGAGAACAAATCCAATAAAACAGTTTACAACTATGGACCCAGTGTGGAGCAAGGTGGAACAGAAACCTCAAGGCAGAGATTAGTTAGAGAGAAACAGAAGTAAAACAATCAACAGGAGAGTGAGGGGGTAAGAATGTAAATTTAATGGGTATTTGGTCACAAAGCCAGGGGACCTGCCCGAGGGCACGGATCCCCGAGGATCTACTCCCACTGCAGAAACACAGGTCTGTAACCAGCAGGTTACAGGGGATGCGAGAGGAATTACTGATGATGCCTCGCTGACAACAGGTATGTTCTACCTAGCTGAAAACACGACCCCAGGCAGGGAGGAACACCGCCGTGTTAGGATCAGCTCTGCTCCAGGCAGTGCCCAGGGCACGACACCCCAGCACAGCCCAGCACCCTGGGCCCAGCCACGGGGTGTTTAGTACCATCAAATCATGGAATGGTTTGGCTTGGAAGGGATCCTAAAGCTCACCTCGTTGCACCCCCTGCCATGGGCAGGGACACCTTCCACTGTCCCAGGCTACTCCAAGCCCCGTCCAACCTGGCCTTGGGCACTTCCAGGGATCCAGGGGCAGCCACAGCTTCTCTGGGCACCCTGTGCCAGGGCCTCCCCATCCCAGAAGTGAGGAATTTCTTCCCAATACCCAATGTAAAGTATGTACCGAGCACCTCTTTCCTGACGCACCACCACCACCGGGAAAGAAGAATCCTCATCCAAAGCCACATCATTCCCCACACACACATTAAATACCTGGCAAGTTACTAGGCAACAAGTGGCACAGACACCTCCACCCCCTCTCCGAGCCCCCGGCCGGGTAACCCAGGGTATCGCTGCCTCACCTGGCCCTGCTCCCGGCCGGGTCCCCCGCGCCCGCTCCGCGCTGGGCTGCGCTGGGCTGCGCTCGGCTCCGCCGGGATCCGCGGGATGCGCCGGCTGCTCTCAGCCTCTGCGGCTCTGCCAAGCCCCGCCCCGGCTCCTCCTCCGCAGGTACCTCCTTCCTTCCTTCCTTCCTTCCTTCCTTCCCCCATCCCTTCCTTCCTCCCTCCCTCCCTCCTTCCCCGCCTCCCGCGGCCGCTCCGGCACGGCCACGGGACCCTCCTGTCCCTCCTGTCCCCTCCCGGGACGGGGCAAAGGGCGCAGAGTGGGCAGGGAGGGGTGGGGAGCAGCACACGGCTGCTGGTCTGGGGAAGGTCTAAAATATAAATACAAAATAATCCCAGGTATAAAAATCTAAAAAGGGGCTGCTGAGAGGATGAATCGGGCTGCGCTCGGTGGTGCCCAGCAACAGGACAAGAGGAGCGGGCACTAAGAGATGCCGGGAGTTCAACTGAACATCAGGAGAAACTTCCCTGTGCAGTGACCGAGCATGGAACAGACTGTCCAGAGAGGGTGTGGAGTGTCCCTCACTGGAGATAATCCAGAACCTACTGGACACAATCCTGTGCTCTGGGATGGCCCTGCTGGAGCAGGGAGCTGCTGGGACCCGGTGACCCTCTGAGGTCCCCTCCAGCCCGACCCACGCTGGGGTTCTGTGAAGGTCTGACCGCTGGCTTTGCCCCACGGCTGCTCCGTAACCTCCACCATGGGGATGGGCCCGGTGCCCTCCCCTCGGCCAGTGAGCACCTCCAGGAAAACACGGGCGAGGAAAGCTGCACTCACCCTTAGCCACTTTCTCCTTCCTTGCTCCGTCATGCCACCAAAACTACACAGGACGCTGTGGTAAGGGCTGCAGCCCAATCCCACCGGGACTGCAGAGCTCAGGGGCACATCCGTGCCACCATCCCTGTCCCTCAGTCACTGCTCCTGCTGCAGATCCCCAAGGCCATGCTGAGGATGTGTCTCAGCATGTCCACAAGGAAGGGAGAGACACCGAGCATGCTGAGTGCTCTGATGGAAGCATGTCCCAGCTCGCAGATGGGACACAGGCTGGGCCCCACGGCCCTGGGGATCACACCTCACACCTGGGGATCACAGCTCACACCCTGGGGATCACACCTCACACCTGGGGATCACAGCTCACACCTGGGGATCACACCTCGCACCCTGGGGATCACAGCTCACACCTGGGGATCACAGCTCACACCTGGGGATCACACCTCGCACTCTGGGGATCACACCTCGCACTCTGGGGATCACACCTCACACCCTGGGGATCACACCTCACACTCTGGGGATCACAGCTCACACCTGGGGATCACACCTCGCACTCTGGGGATCACACCTCACACCCTGGGGATCACACCTCACACCCTGGGGATCACAGCTCGCCCCCTGGGGATCACACCTCACACTCTGGGGATCACACCTCACACTCTGGGGATCACACCTCGCACCCTGGGGGACAGCACCTCGCACCCACGGTGGTCCTGTTAATGTCATCACAGGAACAATGCCCCTCCCAGTCCGAGTTGGCATTGATCAGATCACTGAAAACAAACCCAATCAGAAACTCTCTGGAAGTTCTGCTGTTTGAAAGCGAAGCCAAAGGACAGGATCATTTCCCAGTGACCCAGTTCCACACAGGCTCCAGCCCAGGGCAGAGCACAGAGACCCTGGGACTTGACCTGACCCCAGCGCTGCCATCCCTGCCCAGCCTCGGCCAGCACCTGGAGCAGGAACAAGAGCCAGGAGGGCAGGAAGCCTCAGCCAAGCCTTTTCCAAGTGCCAGTGAAGCTATGGCTATACCTGCATTTCTTGCAGGTTTGTGGGATAAGTTCTGCCCTTGAGCTCCCCCATTAACACCAGTTCATCAATCCCAGTAATTGCTGTCACCCACTTTAAAATGTGGACTTGCCAGCTAAAGGTGGGCAACCTCAGGGTCCGAAGGATTAAGGAGGAATTTGCCTCTCTATCTGCAGACATCTGGATGAGCAGGAGGGGAAACTCATTTCTTTGGGTGCTTACGCTTTCTGCTCTGTGCTGTTTCCAAAATCGTTTGCTGACTCACATCTCCTGATAATCCTGTTCTCCAGCTGCTCCGTGCACTCAGAATTCACTGCTGGACTTGTCTGGCCTGGACAATGAGCACTCTATCCCATCAGGGTTTGCCTCAGCAGCCAAGCACGACCCCTAAATCCACTTCTCTCTGAATAATTCTGAGTACAAACCCTTCTCCCTGGTACCAACTCACCATTCTGGGAACATTCTTCCTATCAAACCCATTGATCAAAGCCGGGGAAATCCCAGCTCAGATGAATACAGCAGAAGCAATGCTATTCCAAATGAACATGCAAAATGCACATACAATTCCAAACAGCATCCAGGTCTTCAGAGCAGTAGCACTGAGCTGCCCAAAGCTGCCAGGATGTATGTTCCCTATAAAATTTTTTTCTTTTTACTGTAGGCCAGGCTTGGCTAGGAAGACTCCTTCAAGGCTGGTGACACCTGTTGTGACAAACTGCTCCTTTCACACACTTTGCTGGTGCCCAGTTTCAAACTAAGGCCAGGAGCTGCCCAATCCTATTTTTGCTAATCAGAGCAGGAATGGAACAGCTGCATCCTCAATAACACAGAGCTGCCTCAGCTTCAGGCCTGGGTTTTACCTTTGCAATTATTGCTTTGAGGAGGTATTTCACTACCTGGTGTACAATGAC
Source organism: Picathartes gymnocephalus (assembly GCA_013390045.1). Taxonomy (NCBI): domain Eukaryota; kingdom Metazoa; phylum Chordata; class Aves; order Passeriformes; family Picathartidae; genus Picathartes; species Picathartes gymnocephalus. The sequence continues at coordinate 130,330 of WEKY01011643.1, forward strand.
ACACCTTTCCCCCATCTGCACTTTTGTTTTCTGGAAAGGAAAATCTATAATCCTTCTTAGAAACTGCCTTTCTTTTAGGAATGAAGCCTGAGCAACCAAGATGTGGCTCTTCTGCACCTGGGACTTTCTGCAGACCCAGCTTGGTCTCTGCTCTCCACTGCACTGAACAGCACTGTGATGTCTTTTGCTGTTTCTGAATATTTGATTGGAAATAATAAAATAATCACAAGTCTCATTTTCTGTTCTAATTTCTTTTGCCAGACAATTTTAAGCTTTTTTTTTTTTTTTTTTTTAAATTAAGCAAGTGAAAGAGATGCATTCCCCACTCCTGAGGAGTTGGTCAGCTTGCCATGGAGCAAAGGAGGCAGATAATGAGTATCTTTTAAACCCAGCTAAGAAGCCCGAGCACTTGAAACCACAGAAAACAGGGTCCATCCATGTGCCTGTCACAAATCCAATCCTGAAGTTCACCCTATCCTCCCTAAGTTATTTCAGACAGAATAACTGGGAAGGCAAAGCAAGCCAAAGAATGTTATTAGTGCAGCCCGTAGCTTCTTCCACTTTGTGGTTTTGCAAATGTAACCACTGAAGGAGGTTCAAGCCATCATTAGGAGTTGGACAGGCAGGATTTTCCAATGCTGCTTCTTACTCAGCTGGATTTATCCTGCACTCAGCTGCTCCCAAAACACACACACACAACACAAATAAACAAAACCTCCTTCAAAAATAAGGGGGTTGTTGCTGAGAAATTGTAGATGAAAGCAGAGTGGGGCATTAAAAAAAACCAACAGAGCAGCACATCATGGCATGCAATGCCTTAAAATGATCAGATTTCATTCAATGCTGACAGCAACCAGGTTTGACATCCAGGTATCTCTGTCATAGGGTATGGAATCATCAAATCCCAGAATGGGTTGGAAGAGACCCCAAAGCTCATTCAGTCCCACCCCTGCCATAGGCAGTTACCTCCCACTGTCCCAGGCTGCTCCAAGCCCTGTCCAGCCTGGCCTTGGGCACTGCCAGGGATCCAGGGGCAGCCACAGCTGCTCTGGGCACAGTGGTACCATGTGGTGACTGAGCTTTTGGTGGATGGAGCCATGGTCTGCCATGGCTTGCAAGAAAAATATTGCAACTATTCCATTTATGAATTTTGTGCACAGAGAGGTGGTGATGGTGTAGCTGCTCAACCTCTGTGAACTTCTCAGGACCAGGTTTTAATGGGAGAGTTGAGCTATGCACTGGCATGATCCTTGATAAATCCACAGGCCAGGAAGAGATCAGAGCTTTGTGCCATCATCTATGGTTAAAGCTGCCTGAAGTATTTTCAAGCCATAGTCTGGCTCCCACACTAATTTACAGAATTATTCAGGAGAAAAGGAAAAGCAGAGCAGAACAAACTCCCTCTTGCCATTATTTCAGAGCTTTTAGCATAACTGCAGAGTTTTGCTAAGCCAACTATTATTAGAGTTAGTCCCATTTTGACAGAGCTTGTGAGAAAGGAAAAAACATCTTGTTTTAAAATAACAGCCCCCCCCCCCCCCCAACCTGAGTAAGTGGAGAGCAGGCAGAGTGAGAAAGCACTACAGAACAAGTGAAAAGAGAATTGGCCTTATTAAAGCACACTGGTGCCTCCAGCACCCTGCCCTCAGCCAAGTTCACTGCTTTGCTCCACACTACCCAGCCTATTTTGGGGGATCCAGCCTCTCAAACACCAGGAATGTTTCCATAACAAACATTAACACAGCTCTTTCTTACCTGCACAGAACACAGATCTATGTAATTATTAATGAACTGATGTGTACAGACTGTGCACAAATCCACACACCACACTTGTTCCTTTTCCAATTAAAATTCCCCAGGAAACATGGCCAAGGCTCACCACAAAATTACCTGTCAAAGTGTGAGATGCCTGAAACTGCTGTTTATGGGCTCAGCTTCTTCCGAAAGCCTCGGTGACCACTCACAAGGAGAAACTGCCCTATAGGGAACACAGGAATTCATCTGGCTCTGCCCTCTACCTGTGTTCCAGGCATTCCCTGTGCCTGGAGGCTGAATTCCAGCGCTGTAATTACACCAGTAGTGCCTCCCAGTGGGGATGCAGGATATGCTGGGATGGAGCAGAGGATGCTCCTCAACTGGCAGAGCTCTGCTGCTCCCCTTGCTCCCCCCAAAGCTGCTAAAGAGCTCCTAGGCCAGGAGCCTGGACCTTGACAGGGGCTTGGGGTGGGCAGGGATGGGGTTTTTTGTGCCACCTCTGTGTGGGATCTTTTCCATACTTCCAGGAGACTCAGCTATGCCAGGGGAAAACCTGAATGCAAATGTCGGGGCTGGACACAGAGGGTCATTCACTGACACCTCCACCTGTGCCCTGCTGGGACTGTTCAGAGAAGGCAGAGGGTCCCTGCAGCATTCCCGGGCTCAGCCTGCACCTGATGGTCCCACAGGACAACACAGGTGTCCACCAGCTGTCCTGGGACCACGGGCTTTGCACTCATGGCACCTTCTGAGGGGACACAGGACTCACTCCCTCAGGCTGAGAGGGCTCGAGCAGGGCTTTCAGAGATTAGAAAACTCTCTTTGAGTTCAGCTAAAAAAGAAAAGAAGATCTGAATGAAACAGCAGAACCAAAGGGTACCTCCCTCCTGCTCCTGGGTCCCTGAGCCTGCAGGTCCCTTTTGTTCCCGTCCAGCTTCTCTCCAAAGGATGGATCTCCTGCCCTGCTCCAGCTGCTCTGCCCCTGCCCCAGCTTCCCCTGGGCCCTCCAGACACAGCACTGATCCCCAAATTCCGCTCTCCCACTCCAGGCTTCCAAATCCAAGCTTCTTGAAGAAAATGTCAACTCACTCACAACTTCCTGAGAACCACCCAGACAGTTTCCATAGCACCCAGGAAATGTCACAGAAACATGGATTTGTTCTCCCTGTAAATACTGCATCAGCACCACCTGAAACTCCTCAGTGCAGGGGTAAGGAACAGCCAGGGGTGCTCATAAAGCACGGCCAAAGTGCACTCCTGTCTCTCACTGCCATTGTCAGAAACATCTGCACTGTCAAAGGATTAAAGGATTACGGAGAAAGAAAAAATACATCGACTCCCTAATGCTCTGCCATCCTCAGGAACTTCGTGAAATACAATTCCTGCTTGTCTCTCACCTAGGAGTTAGCCAAGGTTTAGAGATTTTGTTTAAGTGGCCAGGAAAAGTGTTTCAGATTTGCCACTGAAGGCAAAAGGCAAAAGCAAATTACAAATAAAAACATGTACCCATAGGCAGAGGGTGCAGAAAGAATATTCGACACTTTTTAACTCTAAAACCTGCTCCTTCTAAATCCACTACTTGTCCCAGTTTGAAGAACTCCAAAACTGCAATTCCCTGCCATCCTGTGTGCCTGCAACTCCTACCATGGTACACTATGGAGAATCCTCAGGTGCATTTTCATGCAGGTCTAGAGGAACATCCAAGCCCTGCCCCCTTCAGAAGGGAAACGGGACATTTGGAAGATCATTCACAGCTTCAGCTGCACAATTGGTCCTGGGAATGCTGGGCTTCCATGGAATGCCAAGGGCGTCCTGTGCCCTGGAGGGGAAGGGAGAGTGGAGCAGCAGACCCAGATCCAGAGCCCTGCTGATTCCTTCTCCCTAACTACTGCCGCAAAAGCAGAACAACACACGTGGTGCCGCCTGGCTGGCTGAAGCACAGCAGGACTTCCTCCAAGCCCCGTCCCCCAGAGAGGGCTGAGTGACTCTCCATCCCAGGCAGGACAAAGGCTGCTGCTGCTGCTTTTGGGATGCACCTACATCCCATCCCTGCTTGCCAGGGAACACTGAATTCCTGCCATCTCTGTTCCCAGCACACAGGCTCGGGGAGCTGTTCTCTCCCACTCCTACTTTTCCAGCAGAATCACAGATTTTATGGTACAAATTTCATAGAGGACCAGATGAATCCTGTATTTAGCAGCACTTCCACAGATCAGCCCACAGTTCTCATCCCTTTCTATTTCTGCCAAAAAATGGGAAGGAACAAAAGATGAATCGCTTAAAACAAGGGGAAAGGGAAAGCAAAGGGAAAAAGGTTCCAAGGAAATTAAAAACTCGGGAAAATGCTGCTGCAATTCTGATCTGCAGATTTAAAGACCTAAAAAGTCTGAACAGTCTTATAGTCCTGGGCAGTCCCTGCAATAAATCCCCTTCTCCTAAAACCAGGTAATTACTGGAGCAATTCAGGGTAAATAAGCACTTTCCAGAGTTCACTGCACTGAAATCCAGCAAAGCTGAACAATTATGTAAGGTGAAGTTTGACATTCCTAATATATCCAAGATCCAAACTACCAGCAAAATAATACTATTCTTTTAAAGCAAGAATCCAGCACTTCTGATGGAAGTGAAATAAAGCCCTAAAGCATAGTTTAAAAATAAATCCTCCTTTGATGACTGGAGGACGTACAATGGGAATCCAGACAAGGATTGCAGCAGAGGCAGAGCTTTACACCTAAACCACACAAGATTTGCAATCACTTCAAATACAATTAGAAGCGATGCCTGGCCCTTACCAAGCACTTCAGTCACTGAATTGCACCAACACTGGCTCCTTCATAAACTGAAATGTTCTACCAGTGCTGTTGGGTATCAGGAGAAGGTTCCTCCTCCCCCTGGCATGGTCACAGCCCCGAGGCTGCCAGAGCTCTAGGAGCATTTGGATAACACTCCCAGGCACAGGGTAGATTTTGGGGTGTCTGTGCAGGGCCAGGAGTGGAACTGGATGATCCTTGTGGGTCCAGCTCAGGGGATTCTATGGTTTTGTGGATAGCAGGACTCAAATAAGCTCTGACTGGCTGTATTTATTAGCATTGCTTTGTTATCAAATATCCAATAATAACGTGTTCATTTAACCCAAAGAACAGCTTGGGATGAAGGTACAGTTCAACCCCAGTCCCAAGGGACTGGCTGAAACAGAGGGACACAGGGGACAATGTTGTCTGAAGGCTGTGCAAGAACTCTGCCATGTGCCTTGGTGCCAAGCCCTGCCTAGAAATAAAGCTCCCACACATTGCTGCTCTGCCTCTCCTAAAATCCATCCCACTCACATTCTCTTTCCAAGCACTTCAGAGATCCAGGGAAACAAAAGTCCAGGTGTGATTTAACACAACAAGCAAATAAATTGAAATGTCTGTTGTCAAATACCTCTCAATAACAGGATCGAATGTTTAATTACATAAAATGTACCAGGGACACATCTCAGCTCCTCAGCCCCGCTGGAACACTTTAATTTCACCTAATGCCAGTTCTGACAAGAGACAGCCACGTTGTCATGGCAATGACAACACCACACAGTTCTTTGCTGCTCTCACTGTGCACTGGGCACACAGGAGGGTTGTTTCCATTGCCATAAAACTATATATTTAACCACATTTCTTCCCTCTCTTCCCTCCAGAGCATGGTCACAGAGGGTTTGGCAAACTCTTTGGATAGTGAGGCACAAATTGAAAGCCTGGGAAAAGAAGAACACTTTATATTTAGAGATGCAGCAGCTGGGGGGGGAAAAGAAGCTGATTTGTGACACACAGATTCACACCCACATGGCTGCTGATACTGCAGAGTGTGCACAAGGCAAGGCCCAGGTGCACTGAGCATCACCTTCAGATTTGGATTCACCCACTGGGTCTGGAAATCACCAGCAGAGAATCTGCCCCTGAGAAGGTGGGTTCTCAGAAGCACGCACTGGGTTTTCTATCCCACAGGTTTTAATGTAAAAAGAAATGAATAATTCTCTATTTCACTATTTATTGGACTATAGCTAGGTTCTGGCAGCATGCCTAGGGGTTAGTGAGTGGTTATTGCTACCACACACAGGGTTAGAGGTGGTTAGGACAGACAGTGATGGCACAGAACAGGCTCTACCTGAGCTCAGGTGGGACTGGTTCAGAGCCTCGGTAAGAAATGCAGAGCCTGGTTTTACACTATCCATCTCCAAATCTGATAACCAGAGCAGGGGTGGGGACACAGGGACAGACAGAAGGCAAGAGAGAGGACAAAGTTAAAATATCTCTTGGAGGGACTGCAGGAGACCAACAATTCAACGTGGAGAGACAGCAATTAGAGAGACAGAGCTGGAGAAATGCAGAGTTCAGTGCTGGGCACGCAGAGCTGGGGCTTCTCTGGGCTGTTCTAGGCCTGAATTGTTCCTGCCCATCAATGTCTGTGTGCAAACTGGGGTGAGGGAGCTGATGCACTGAGCTCACAGAACAGCAAAAACAATGAGATGAGCTGAACTAAGCTGAGTGACCACCCAAATCCCTGGAAAACTGAGCTGCTGGGGATGAAGTGGATGGTTCTGGTGCCTGAACAACTGGGCTTGGAGCTGGTTCAGGAGTGAGCACAGTATGTGCAGGCCAATTCCCAGTTCCAGTCCCTGCCTGTGGCAGGGGGTGGAACCAGATCATCTTTAGGCTCCCTTCCAATCCAAACTAGCCTGGGATTCTGGGATGCTGTGCACAGACCACCCTAAGCAGAGTTTTCACTGTAAAAAGAGTATTAAAAATTATATCAAATAGATGTCAATTTAGGTTGGCAAACACTAGAGGAGAAATCAGTGGGTTTTAACACAGCAAAGCTCGCACAGGAACAGCCTTTGCTGTGCCTGGGAGACCAAAGATTTTGGGTTTGTGGTCAGGGGCACTTTGTCCCAGTTACAAAACCTTCTTCCAGCCCTTGCCTCCCTGTCCAGAGCTCAGCTCATTTATCTGAGCCCAAAAAATAACTTCAGTGCCTGAATGAGCCCAGACAGGAACTTCCCCCTTGCCCAGCAAAACCTGAACAGGACCTCAAACCCTCCATACTTAAAAAACACAAGTATTTCTGAATTCCTAGTAGCAGAAGTCATGCAGCCATGATCTGTGGGACACAGGAATATTATAAACCAGCCCCAGAGCCCAGGAGTGCTCAGTCACAGGATGATGTGGTTCCCCAGCACTCCAGTGGTGCTCTTGGAGCAGCCACAGCCAAGTTTCTCATCTCTGTGGCAATCCCGTGACTCACAAAGGGACAGGGCTGTCACAAGGAATTAATTTCACAGGAAAAACAAGCAGAACCACTAATAAGCCTCATCGCTTTGAGAAGAAATATTAGAGCTGCTGTGTTGTCAGAATCTTCCTTCTCACAGCTGAGAGAGGAGGGGGACTCAACACTGACCACTCACATTAAATAACCAGAAATGTGGCCATTCCTTGTTTTTGTGTTAAAAGCCTAATAAAAAAGCCTGCCTGAAAAAACAGACAGGCTAAAGCCTGCCTGTGTTATCTGAATTTAACTGCTGCTGATCCTTGGCAGGAATTGCATCTCTGAAGGGCTCAGGGATCCAAGGAATTTGACTATACAAATGGAAAACCATTAAGAAAAATCTTTTCCCCATATTTGTGTGCCCAAAGGGAACTCTCTGGATCTTACAAGATTCGCTATTCTGATTCCTCCCAGATTGTCAGATTATTTATCAGTGGACACGGCCAGTCCTAGCAATAAATTCTGCCCTCATTCTTAAAGCCTCCACCCCACTTTGAGAATTCCCTGGCTCCTGTGGGTTTGGCTACGTGCACTGGAAGAAGCCTCTCCTCACTCTCCATGGTATGTCCCAAATATAAACCCAGTTCTGCCCCTCTGGACTCTCCCTGTGCCTGGAGGGATCTGATCACGTGGCCATGTGCTCAGGAAGGTGCTCAGGAAATCAGATCTTCACACCAGAACAGGTTTGCTGGAGGGAGCACTGGGAGTAGGAAGCACTGCCTATTGCCCACCCTGCAGGGACTGCAGCACAGCGTCTGTGCCAGCAGGCTGGCACTGGATGTGTGGGTAAAGGGGATAGCTCTGTATATATCCATGAATATGATATATTTTATAATTATCTCTTTACAGTACAGTTTTCAGACTGACTTAGAGAATCCAAACAACACCCCAGGGGGAGCTGATTTGTGCAAGTGAGACATTTCCTGTAAAAAATGATAAATCTACATGACCAATCCCAGGTTTTACTGACACCAGGTTATTGCTGTGAGGTTTAGACAAGCACTAGCAGGATCTAAAAAAGGCCATGGCAATGTGAAGCAGGACTCTGAATAAACAAGCCACTATTACTTCACTTTGGGCATGGTCACATGTTAACCACAAACACCATTCTCTCATTTAAAAAAAAAAAGGAATTCTGGCTTTTGAAGGTTGTCACGTTCTAACAAACTTTGAGAACTATGTTTAATTCCTCCCCATCACCCATTTTTACCTTCTCTTTCTTTCACACTGACATTCATACTCGGTCATCTGGCAGGTAATTTCTTTCTTTTTAATCTTTTCAATCTTTTTATGGATTCAAAATGATTCTAACACCCCCAGAAAAGAGTTATAACCAGCTTTGTTCTTTCCTTGTTGTATTATTTTATGTCCAAATATCTTTTAAAAAAAGCACCTTAGAACAAAGGTTTGTTTTGGTTTCCCTAAATATCCTTCAGGGTGTCAGTGCTACTGACCTGCAAGTACAGAAGGAGAAGGAAAGAAAAAGGACACAGAGAAACATGGCAAGAACGGAAGAAGGAAAAAAAAGGAGACAGAGAAACAAGGCAAGAATGAAAGAAGGAAAAACAAGGAGACAGAGAAACAAGGCAAGAATGGAAGAAGGACAAAGGAGTAAATGAAGACGTACAAGGGGGGAAGTAGCTCCAGGACGCTGGACGGGCTCCATGGGCAGGGGAGACTGGGAAAGGAGAAATAAAAAAATAAAAAAAAGGGAAAAAGCAAAACAAAAACAAAAAGCAGCTGGTTAAAACATGATCCCACTGAAAATGGACTCATTTCACACAAAGCTCAGCTGGGCTATGACCAGCACAATACAACACAGCCAATCCATCATGTTGTTTGGTGCTAAACAACTGAGTAGGATCCAGGAATTCCCACCCTGTGTCCCAGCTCAAAAAAAACCCCCAATATTTTGCATGTTTGACCTTCCAGCACAAGGCACATCCCTGTCCTACCAAACAGCACAGGGTTTGTTATATATTGAATTTTGTTATATATGGCATTTTGTTATATATTGAATTTTCCTGCATTTCCACTGGTGCTAAAGCAGAAGGTGCTCTTAAGTTTTCACCCCATGCAAAAGGCAGAGTAATTGTCTCAGAGCTGTGTTTTGCTGCTGTGTTCTTCCTGAAAATCATGAACTGCAGGGAGGCAGGCCCAGCTCTGCCTCAGCCCTCTGCTCAGAATTGTGTTCTGGATGGAGGGGTCCAGGAAAAGTGTGTGGAGGTGGCACGTGGGGACACGCTCCGGAGGTGGCAGCGCTGGGGAATGGTGGCACTTTTCCAGCCCAAGGATTCCCTGAGCAGGCTGGAGCTGCTGGAGTCTCTGCTGGCTGAGCCCTGGTGGCTTCCAGAGCCTGGGGAAATTCCTGCAGCACCTCTCAGCCACGGCCAAGGACTGTCCCACAGAGTTCCACACTCGCACTGCTGCCTTTGCCCCCTGAAAGCCCTGTCCATGGCCAGCTCTGCCCCGGCCCAGGGGGAGCTGAGGGACCAGGATTCCCGCAGGATTCTGGTGCTGAGGCCTGGCAGGGCTGGAAGCAGTTCCTGTCTCCCCAGCAGCTCCAGCCTGGGCAGCTTTGGGTGCTCATCCCCTCTCTGCTTTCTCTGGAAATGGATCCCTGCCCTGGCTCAGCACACTTCCATTTAATTCAGCTTTAATGAGACAGTGGCATGAACACCAAACAACTGTTTTGTTTACTTCAGATTAACAAGACTGGGACTAATTACATACACCTTCACTTCCCCTGTTTTCTTTATAAAAGCACTAATTAAGACACGAAGCTCTTATCAGTGTCAAATGGCTGCTCAGCCTGGGCAGCTGCAGAATTTAAGCTCTATTTGCACTTTCTTCTTCCTGATTTTTATTAAAATAAAAAATTGACCACAATCTTTTTTATCCAGGGATTAGAAATGAGCCTGTTTCAAACCAGGCATGGCCTTGTTGTGACTGCAACAGCTCTAACTGAGTGAATGTGTCTCAAGTTGTATTTTTGCAGTTAAAATGAATTCCTCCAGCACTGACCAGAGCTTGCAGGAGGTCAGGGCAGAGCCTGTTGGCTGATACAGAGCTAAATGTCAATCCTTCTGAAATTCAGTGGATTATTTTTATCAGATGTGCTGACCCAGATCAATCTGTTATTGATGTTTTACAAAGAAAATCGGTCATTCACAACAGCTTGTAATACTGACAGGGGACTTTTTAACGCTGTTTCTCATAAGAGCATCTTCACCTCTCAAACAGAAATTAAATGGATGAGACAGGAACTTGAAAAGTTGGGCAGAGCTGCTGGGTTATTGACTCTTTGTGAGAATGACCCCTGAAGCTTTAAAAATGCTTATTTTGGGGGGAGTGAAAGTGAAATTGAAACATTACCTTTTTATCCCCCATTTCTTCTCTTCAGCTCTAATTGTCCCCCTGCAAACTGCAGCTTAATTCTGTGTTTCCCCACTGAAAGCAGCTGCTCCCCAGCAAAGACCAAGTCTAAACTTTCCCCAAAATGACCCTGCCAAGGCCACTGCAGTGAAGCTGGGTCACAGGAAGATGCGGCTTGTTAGGAAAAGACAAAAACAAACTGCAGGTATGAGCTAAGCTGTGAGATGTGGGTTAAAATATTGCTAAACTATGAATATCCAGAATTATGAGGAAGAAGGGACTGAAAGAAAGAGCTGAGACACTGCCTGTGACGGATGAGTGGGGACAACACAAACACACATGGACATAAACACACTGTTCCCAAAAAAAGAGATGGACAGAGGAGAATCAGAAGAGTTAGCACAGCCACACAGTTCAAGCAATTCCCAAATGTTCACTTAAAAGGAAAATCCAGAGCAGCTATTCACACTTTTCCTTCTGAGCAGCACTGAATATTGAACAGATTCACTTTTCTCTGAATATCTGAAATTCAAATGCAGCCTTTATCCTGGATCTCTAAAAATCCTCATGAATATGAGCTGATTCCATCTATTCTGACACTGAAATTCAGCTAAATTGGTAATATTAATTATGAAATAGTAGATATCAATCCAATATAATATTTCAGGCTAAAAAATTATCATCAGAGTATTGTATCCCACTAAGAACACTGGGAGAATTTAGAGAAAAGGAAAGTGCTCAAGAAATGTGATTGAGCCCACAGAACCTTCCTAGATCTTCACAGGGTTTGTTACAAAAGTAGAAACTGTCAGGAAAGCATTTGCATCCCAGCTGGAAAAAAAAAAGGCATTTTCTTACAGGACTGAACATCAGAAAAAAGAAGGCATAGGCTTAGTCCAACACAGGAGGGAAAATACCTCTCTACAGGTACTTTTCCAAAACCTCCTGACTCCAAACTTCATTGTTAAATACATTTGAGAGGTGACTTGGGGCAAAACTGGTATTCTTTCATGTTACCCTGACTGTTCAGAACTGAATAAAAAGACCAGTTTTTCTGTATGGCCCATTTTCCATCACTTACCCCAGGCCCTGGCTCCATCACTGCTGGTACAAAGCATGTCCTACCACAGCCCATGAAAATATTGTTTCCAAAAGCAGAGTTTGCCCTCAATCCCAACCCTCCTCTGCCCTTCCCTGTGTTTCATCTCCATGGAACTGCAGTCACTGCTCTGCATTAGAGACCACTGCAATATTTTATGGCTCCCTTAAAATGCTGTCCCCATCCCTTGTGCACATCAAACCCTCTAATTATAAATAATAATAGAAACCCAAGGCAGGAAATTCCCTGCTTTCCATCTGCCTTTCATTAGGTTCCTCAGCCCAGCCAGATCCAGGGACAATTAAGCAGCACAAGTTCTGTGTTTGGAAATCCCTTCATGGCAAAAAGCTTTACTCTGCACATACACGATGTCCTGGATGCTCCACACATCATATTTTGATTAAAGAAATTAAAGTTGGCCTGATGATAAGTGCAGCTCATCAAGGCCAAATCTAAAACTTCACATTAATTCCAGATGAAACACCCTGCTAATGTCAAGTGAGGACAACAGCTCCAAGTGAGACTTTTAGGAAAGTCTCTGCTCTTGGGGGCGGCCAAACTGATGTTTTAAATGCAGGTATAGGGAGAAAAGTAATTCATGTGGGTATTTAAGTGCATGAGAAATACCCTGTGTGCATAAGGCATGGACTGGAAAACACAAAATGCAGGAATATGGGTGAGGAAATTGCATTATCCCAGCAGTGCCATTCCTAGCTGGCTCTACAGGGTGCCCTTGGGAAGACCCTTTGGCAGCACCCACGGTGCTCCAGCACCTGGGCTGTGCACACCTGGAACTGGAATTCCTTCCTCCCTCCCTCCTCTCACCCATCTCACACAGCACATTCTGTCCAGCCAGAGCATCCCTGGGGTCCTCCAGCACCACATCCAACATTCCCTGACTCCAGGAACCTCCTCCTTGACTCCTGCCCACCCTCACCAGCTTCTGCAGGGTCCAAGGAAGAAATTCCGGACTCCTGCCAACATCACATAAGTGCTGTCACCTCCCCAGGTGCACAGACAATGCACACGAGAGCGACATCAGGAATTCTGAGTGTAGAGGAGGGGCAGCAGGACAGAAGCAGCTGCACCATTCCTTACACCTCAAAGCTCATTAGAGCTCTCCTAGAGGAGCCTTTCAATGAACCCACGGAACAACCACCAGGGAAGGCCTGGGGACCCCCTGGTGACTTGGCAATATCTTCCAACTTATTACTTCTCATGGGACATGGGCTTGTGGTGCCAACATTTCGCAGGGCTGAAGGGGGAAATCCTCCCCAGCGTGTTGTTAAAGCCAAAGAGAATCTCTTCATCCATTCTGCTCCTGTATCCCCCCCTAAAGCAGAGACGCTGCTCCCCAGCAGCTCAGGACACTGTCACGTTTGACAATAAAGATCTGCCTGTGTTTAGGCTGAAAGTTGCCTTCCCTGCTTTAGCTGCTGGAGCAGTGACTGGGCACAGGCAGGTCCTGGATCCAGGGAATGCCATCTCTGTGCCTCTGATTCCAAATGCACATTCCCAGGAATGTCAGAGCCTGGTGGTGCCAATGGCTGAGGACAGCCCTGCCCTGAGCTGCCAGCTCTCCAGAGCACACAGATCACTGCAGAGCACTCACAGCTGGGCTATCCATGACTTCCCACCAAACTCTCAAGCTCTGAGCTGATAAAATGCTGCTGTTTCCCTTGGGAAAAGTCAAGCTTTTGAATTGCATCTATTTGTTTTACAGTATCAAGTCAGCAATCTGCCAAGATAAGAAGTATCATTAAATAGAGAAGAGAGATGAGAATACCAGTTCAACACCAACTCCACTTCCCAGCTGCTTAACATTTTAGGAAAGAACAGCACATTCAAACTTCTTCCTGCTACTAAAGATATACAGAAATATCTTTATCTATATGAATATAGAGATTTTTTTTTTTTTATTTTAGCTTCCCCACCAATAAATTTTGCAGAGATCTCAGTTATGCCAGCACACCTAATGCCAATCACTTCCAGAACACAATGAAAGGACAGGAAGGTTGACAGTAGACTCAGATCCAAAATCCCATTCTCTATTTATTTTTCTTTCCCTCAGCAGAAATTAATTTCCCTGTTTTTCCTACAATACAGAACTGTCCAGAAGGCAGGAAGAAGCAGATGGAGCCATGTACCCAGAGCACGAGCATTCAGTATTCCAATTCTGTTACATCCAACTTCCTCCATCCATCCTCAAGCAGAAAGAACCTTCCAATACCAACGTGATCCACTCCATCTGATCAGCACAAACATTGCTGCTCATCTATGTTCTGTATAAAAAATCCTGACATGCAACACTCCCTGACCACCCAGAACCGGGATGTTTCATGGAATCTCTCATTACAGACTGCTCAAAGTATCTTAAAATTCTGACAGGAAGAAGGTGGACATTGATACAAGTCTGTACAGCAGGTGAAAGACATTCAACAGTGGCAACTCCCCAGAGAGTGGCAACATGTGAGTGATCAACACACAGAGAGGGGAATGAGGATGGGCAGGGGATGACCAACATTCATGACACGTGTGAAGGAGGTGTTAAACATGGAACACACAAAGGGAACTCCAGACCAGTTCACTGCAACAAAAAAAAGCTGATTTACACACCTGGTTTTGGCACCGAATTGGTCACGGACTGAGGGACTTTGTCATTGATGAGTTCAACACATTCACTGGGAAAGAATCCAACCTGGAGTAAAACAGAAAGAGGAAATGGAGTGTTATGATCTGAACTGTTCAACCAGCATCTCCCCTCTGCTCCTCCTGCCTGATGCTCCCTGACATTACTCAGCATCAAATGACCAGTAGTCACTGGCAACTGCAGGTTCTGCTCTGCTTCCAGCACCCTGAGAGGGAACAATGTGACAGCCCTAGGCACTACAAGGTCCTGGAGTGATTAACTTTTTATGTTAATTTGCAGTGCCCCTGCACTGACCTTTAACTCAAAATTTCTCCCTGCAGCCCCTCAAAGGCAGAAAGGCTGGAGAGTTTCTCTAAACCAGCATAAGGGTTAAAGTTTATGGGAAGGATCCATGTTTTCTTGGAGTAGGATGTGCCTGCAGACATTCCTATGGCACTCAAGGGCTGCTGTACCCGGGGAGAAGTCAAATTATTTCCCTTCTGTGTTCGAGGATTAAGGCTAAGCTGTGACCTGAGAGGAATTTGGTACTTCCCTGCATCCCCACATTCCCTCTTATTCCCCAGTATCTTCCTTCTTACTCTCATCCCAGGTGAAAGTCAAACAAGAGCAGACCCTTGGTAACTTTAATCCTTGGTCCATCTTTCCCCACCTTTCCTCTGTGTTTCTCACCCAGCACAGCTCCTGTATTGTGAGATATAACTCAGGCACCACCACCCTCCCCAGACTCCTCATCTGAGGCAGGGCAGGATTCCCTGTCCCATGGCAGGCCTGCCACTGGCACAGCTGGGAGCACAGTCTGCTCAAACACCACGGGAACATGAGGCAAAGAGCCACAGGATGGGCCCCAAGCTCATCTGAGCAGGACTGAGCCAGGACTGTGCCAATCATGTTGGCACATCCATGAAATCCTCTGGAGGCACAGGGCAGACAGCCCCTCCTCTATTAATTCATCTTACACAATTCCCTTTTGTCTCCAGGGAAAAAGACTGATCTCCTTCCTACTCCAAGCTGATTTTCACCCACCAACCTCCCAGCAGTTTGGTGGCAGTGTCATGTGTGGGGTGTCCAGACTGAAGTTATTCCAAATTCCCCAAAGGAAGCAACAGTTATCAGAGCAGAGTCCTTCCTCTTCCCACACCCTCAGCATCCAGCAGGGCAATATTCTGCCCAAGCACAAGGACAAGCTGTCAGCCATCACAGTTAATGTCACAGACTTGAAATCCCATTGTTGTTAAGACTCTGAGAGCTCAGGGCAGAATCTGCAGGAGCAGCACTCTCAGGCTCTGAGCTGGGGTTCCCTGGAACTGGAACTGGCCTGGGCATTACAAGTGACTCCCAGAACCCACCCAAAACCCAGCACAAGGTACATCTGCACCAGCCACCCCCTCAGCTGGCTGTGCCAGCTCTGCAAGGACATGGTATCCTGGACTTATGGAACACAGTGGGGATTTTTGTGCAGTTTATGGACAGAAATGTGCCAATTCACACAAGAAAATGACCATGAACAGCAGCATCACATTCAGAGGCCTTTCCTCTGGCAGCTTAGGGATCTGCTCTGCTGGGAGATGCCAAGGAACAGGCTGAGTGTCATGGACACAGAAGTGCTGGTGTTTAAACAAAATATACTTCATAGTTCTAAATCACAGAATCCCAGGATGGGTTGGGTTGGAAGGGACCTTAGGGATCATCCAGTGCCACCCCCTGCCCCGGGCAGGGACACCTTCCACTGTCCCAGAGTGCTCCAAGCCCTGTCCACCCTGGCCTTGGACACTTCCAGGGATCCAGGGGCAGCCACAGCTTCTCTGGGCACCCTGTGC
Source organism: Picathartes gymnocephalus (assembly GCA_013390045.1). NCBI lineage: Eukaryota > Metazoa > Chordata > Aves > Passeriformes > Picathartidae > Picathartes > Picathartes gymnocephalus. The sequence goes on from WEKY01011643.1 coordinate 146,324, forward strand.
CAGGGCTTCCCCACCCTCACAGGGAGAAATTTCTTCCTTATATCCAACCTAAATTTCCCTTTTATCATTTTGAGCCATTCCCCCTTGTCCAGTCACGTCAGTTCCTGATGCAAAGTCCCTCTCCACCTTCCTCGTAGCCTGTCCAGATGCTGGAATGTGCTCTGAGGTCTCCACACAACCTTCCTTTTCTTTCTTTTCTTTTCTTTTTTTTCTTTTCTTCTTTCCTTTCCTTTCCTTTCCTTTCCTTTCCTTTCCTTTCCTTTCCTTTCCTTTCCCTTCTCTTCTCTTCTCTTCTCTTCTCTTCTCTTCTCTTCTCTTCTCTTCTCTTCTCTTCTCTTCTCTTCTCTTCCCTTCTCTTCTTTTCTCTTCAACAGCCCCAGCTGAGAGTCTCTGCTGGACATTTCCCATGTGAGAGACACAGGAGGCAATTTTTAAATCAAGAAAAATGCACAGATCCAGGGGAAGTCTCAGCCCACCAGACAGATACCATCTGGGAAATTCCACAGCTGCAGTGATTAAGTTTCTTTCATTCTCAGTAATTGCTCACGTTGTCTGTGCCTGAGATGTTTAAAGAAACCTGAAGTCCTGGGACCCCAACCTTCCATTGATCATCTAAATCTGGATCTAAACCCAACACCAGATCCCACACTGGTGGACATTCAATCAAATGCTGGACATGTAATCAAAACTCATTTGCCTTTGCCTGTTAACACAGTATTTCTCCTGTTTCTGGATACACTGTACAACACACTAACCAGGAATTCAGAGATGAAAGACCCTGGATGGTCACTGCTTCCAGATATCCCAGAACTTTCCCAAATCAAACATTCTACCTGCTGTCCATGTTTCACTTTTGCCATGTTCACACCAATAACTACAATGGATTTTTTAGGGGCAAAGAATTGTGCTGGTTCCCCAACATGAACTCACTGCTAGAAATCAATTACATTTTCTGACTTACTTATTCTAACTTTTCTTGCAAGATCCCCATGAGATCCTTGTTGGGGTGATAACCCACAACTTGTGCCTCACTCCCACCCACTTAAAAGATGCTGCTTCTCCTCCCATGGGAAGTTTTCCATGGTTTTGTATAAATAAATGAGTTTAGTCCAAGACTTAATCTCAACAGATGTAGCAAGGCACTATTAGAGCTTGAGCCAGGATTAAAGGATTTGGCAACGTAGGAAAATTAATAGCCAGGGTAGTATCTATTTAGATAAATACAAGGTCATCTAAAGGTTAAATATATCACTGCACACCTTCAACAGAGGAGGAAGGCACAGGCTGCTGGTGCATGAGAATTGTTCTGCAACACCTACTAAAGCTTTATCTTTTCACTTCTCTGCCTGTGGCTGCTAAAACTGGAAGACATAAGAAGCTTTAAGGGGAAAAGTCAGAGTAACAATGATAATTTTCAGTGTATGGGGAGGGAATTCAAACAAATGAGGAAGTACCAGCAATGTAAACGGCAAATAAAACATTGTTTGAGACATCTGGATTGGTTTTTTTGGGTTTGACATAATCTAAAGTACAGGTTCAATTTTAGTCAAAGTTTTCTTTTTTCCTTTTAAATCTGGTGACAGTCTAGCAAAACCTGACAGGGAAACTGCAACTTCTTATGGCCTGTTTGGCCTCCCTGAGCAGAATTTTCACTGAGTCTTTGCCAAGTGACTACACAGAGAGCAGGACACTCTAACCCTGTTCCCAAAGGAACCCCTGCTGAAATGCTCTCCCACTTTAGCGCACCACTAACAGGAGGAACAGGATTGTTTCTCCTCTTATCCTGAGCTCTTGTTAAAGAGAGCTGAACACCTGGGCCACAAAACTATTTTGATTTCTTTTATTCACAAAAAAAAAAATGTCTGTGGAATGGCACTTGTTGATTATCCATTCCTGACTAGAGTGGCAGTGGCACTTTGGGAAACCAGAGAACTGGAGAGGGACTTCAGACAAGGGATGGAATAACAGGACACAGGGAATGGCTTCCACTGCCAGAGGGCAGGGATAGATGGGATTCAGATTGGATATTGGGGAGGAATTGTTCCCTGTGAGGGTGGAGAGGCCCTGGCACAGGGTGCCCAGAGCAGCTGTGGCTGCCCCCGAATCCCTGGCAGTGCCCAAGGCCAGGGTGGATGGAGCTTGGAGCAGCCTGGGACAGCGGAAGGTGTCCCTGCCCATGGCAGGGGGTGGCACTGGATTATCCCTAAGGTTCCTCCCAACCCAACCCATCCTGGGATTCCGTGGAACTGGGACCTGCAGTCTCAGAATGAGTTCAAATTGGTACAACCACAGCCTGATTAAAATCAGCTCAGTCCCCCCTGGCTGCACACTCTGGTTTTGTTGTGGGGCAGCTCTGCACCTCAGGAAACTACTCCCAAAGACCAGAATAATTCAGGACATCCAAAGGCACCTGTGCATGAAACCAGGGCCTGTCCCCAATGACTCAGCTCCCTGACACAGAGCTACTGATTGAAAAGTCAAAGCATGAAGCAAAAGCAGAGCAGAACAAAGAGGGCTAAAGGCTGTTAATGTGGAGGTGGCTGTAATTTAGGTAACAATCTTACAGAGAAAGCACTGACTCACACTGAGGGCATTGGAAGAGAAAAAAGCTTGAGGAAAAATATCTTAAAAATCATTTTACTTTAAGCACAGCAAATGCTAAGAAGCTGGTGGGTTGTTCTGCTCACACAGGATTAGGTGTGTTGCAATGCAGTCGTGGGCTCAGGTGTGCAGGAGAGCACAGGGAGGTGTGAGGGATCCAAACGCACTGAGTCATCCCTGAAGGACAGCTCTGCCAGGCAGGAATGCTCTGACTTCCACCCTGAATCCAAGCTGCGGGTGCTCGAAGGCTGCCAGAGCTGGGTTGTGCCTGACAGCTGCAGAGTTGCCTCCAGTTCCTTAGCACAGCCCTCCTGTTACCCCAGGGGCTGCAGGACAGGCAGGAGGGAAGGCACTTCTGCCTGGGCACACACAGCTCACAGCTGCTTCAAATGCACAAAACCAGGGCAGTTCCTTCAAGCCAAGAAGTCATTTTTTCCCTTTTCAGTGAAATGAGGAATTTTTTTGCCTGTTCTTACTCTCCTCCTATCAAGACATGATTTATGGAAGCTGTGGTTGGTTGATAAAACCCTGCTCCTTCCCTAGGATGAAGCAAAACCCCAAGAAATAACAGGACAAACTGTCCAAATATTTGGTGGCAGGACCTCCTCCTTTTATCTGCTCTCAGAATCACAACTATCTGGCAAGAGGGGCTCTGTTGATTTATTTTATTAATTCAAATGACTGGATCAACAGATTGCTATCACTGCAATGTTCCTAAACAGGAACAGAACTGTTTGCCTCTAACAAATGCTTTAGAGGCTGCACAGCTTCATCTCTCCCCACACGTATTGCTATAACAACATTCTTCACCTACACCCTCTTTCTGAGCATCCATCAAGGACACTTCTGCCTGTAACTCATCTCTAGCTCTGGTGTAGCAACACCAGAGATAAATTCCCCTTCTCTGAATTCTCACTGCTTGTATCATCAAAAGACTTCATTCCATCAGGAAATGTACATTTTCTGTTCATTCAGAGCTCATGAGCGCCGAACTCGACACACAGGTTAAATTTTGAGTAAACACAGCTCCTGGAGCTGTGGGAACACAGAGCTGCATCTCTGTGGTATGTGTGACTGTCACCTGATCACACTGTGACCACTCCTGCTTGTCATTAAGGACACAAGATTATTCCACCCCTAGTTTTCTGTTAAGCCAGAATATGGTGCTGTATTTCTGCAGCTGCCCATATCTGTTGTGTCAGGAGCCTGACTGCAGGGACACAGAAAACGCCCTTCTCACGCAGTTTGCTCATCACCATAGTCTGATGTGGGAAAGCACAGGAGGATTGTTGTGATCTGAGAGGCACAAAGCTGTGACCAGCTGCAGAGGGGCTGCCTTCCTTCTGGTGCCTTTCATCAGCACTGCTCTTCAGACCTGGTCCCAGTGTCAGCCAGTCTGATGGCAAGCAGGGAGCCCACACTGAATAATGGGATCTACATCCCACACAGGGATTCCAAACCCTGTGCAAAATGTCCACATTCAGGCACAGACCACAGAGCAGCTTTGTTTTGCTTTATTGATTCACTTGGAAGTTAAACACGGCACAGACTGATCATTCCAAGCAATATTACAGCATTTCATTGATTGAGGGTTGGAACTGATGTCTGTGGTGCCTTCCACCCCAAGCCATTCTGTTATTCTATGATAGTACAGCAAATACAGCTTTAAGGCTTCTCAGATTAGAACACAAGTCCAGCAAAGCCACAACACAGTTCAGAATCAGAAGTTCACTCAAGCAGTACCAGTGTGTTGGCTCTAGAAACAAAGGGAATTTCAGAGCAGGTATTCTCTGTCCATGCTGCTCCGATTTTACAAATGAGATGTCACCTGAACTCCCACACCTGACACAAAACCAACAGAAGCTGAGTCTCACATGCCCTGGCTGAGCAGGCAGCACTGGGATGGGGTAACCACTGCACCCAGCTGGGATTGGGAGATCCAACTGCTGGGCATGGACAACAGCCAGGCCCCAGCCTGGGTCTGGCACAGAAAGGTCTTTCAGAGAAAACCTGAGGAGCTTTGAGAAGACTTTCCATGCCAAATTCCACAAATGTCTGGTCAATCCTGAGCCTCTGCAGAGCAAAATCCTCATCCCACCCACTCACAGACAGCAGCTGCAGATGGAAATCCCCGTGGCTGAAAGCAGCTGAAATGTGAGACAGGGCACAAATCAGTCCCCCAGCCTCCAGTGGCTCTGGGGTTTGCTTGGTTTAAAAGAGACTTTTAAAGCTTTTACATTTCCTAACAGCAAAATCCAAAATATTAAAAACTCCTTGGAAGGACAGTGCCATTTTAACACACAAGCTTTGGTACCTAATCCCCAGGTATGCTTAGGACCTTTTGAAAATTCAGTCTCCATCTCTGCTGTGACATATACAGGGATCAGCAACACTGACTCCACACAATAACCACAGACATGGATGGGTGGCTTGTCCAAGTCAGCAGCACTGCTCCATCAGCTGGAATTCTCCGAGTCCTCTATGTTCTGCCTGATCTGGTTTTAGCTACTGGAAGGAAGGGGATGATGTGAGTAACAGTGGCAGCTGCCTTGGAAGGGGTGCAGCACAAGCTTCCACTGACATCAGGCCAGCTGTCCATCACAGGCCAGCCCTCCTTCCCGTGTCAGGGAGGAAGGAAACTTCCAGTGGAGACCCTGTGTCTGCTCCAGCCCCAGCCCAAAGAGAAGGGGAGTCCCCTGACACCAAGACAGGGACACCCTGCTCATTCTCTGAGCCACCCTGAGCAGGCAGGGCAGCTCCAGGAACACAGCACTGAGGTTCCTGCTTTTATTCCAGTCCCACTGGCATGGCTGTGCTGGTGCCTACCTGGAACCCGTGTTTTCCTCTCCACCACGAGGTCAGCTCCTTTGGAGGCATGTCGATGACTGACACGATGTCCCCCACCTGCAAAAGGTTGACAGCATCAGTCCCAGCCAGGAGTTCCAATAAGCACAGTCTCAGCACTGCAAAAAGCTGCCAAACTCTGGAGCAGCTGCACATCTGCCTTGGCAAAGCTGAGCTATGAGGTGGAAGAGCTCCTGGATTATCCAGCACACAGGATCCAGCTGTTCCTAAGGAACACGGCCTGCAGAGCAGCAGCCTCCCTGGCAAGGGGTACAGAAGGGTTCTGGTTAAACTGCAGTGACAGTGTCAAATACTTGGGAAAATCTGCTCAAGTAGCTGATTTTTCCTACCTGCCCTGTCCATGTGTCTGCAGGCACTGACCTGTGTCTCCTTGCTCCCTCTCACAGCAAAGAGTGAAGAGCTGCCTTTGCAGCTCCCAAACTGCCCCAGATGAGCTGCTCAGGGTTAGTAAGTGAACAGAGGAGAGGTGGTGCTACAGCAACGGGATGGAAAATGGCCAAGGACACCAGACAGGTTTTCTGAAGCTTTGCTCGTTCCCATAAAAATGTTGTACTGCAATAGTTCAAAAGGAAATCAGTATAATCAATGCTAAATTTGGCTCGGATTGAATCAAGCTCTGTGTGGCCTCTATTACAGAAAATGAGAAGGGGCATAAATACTGCAGGTAGGTAGGGAAAAAATTGGTGCCAGTAATGCCCAACTTTCACCAGGTATTTTACACTGATGGATCTCGAAGTGTTTTACAGAGAAGACAACACATCCCCAGTTTGCAGACAGGGATGGCTGAGACACGGGGAAGTGATTTCCTTCAGCGCATGGTGAACCAAGAGCAAAGCAAATGTCCATGAAGGAAGCTGCTGGCACCACAGGAGCAGAGACACTGAGCATGTTCCTCAGAACTGGGGAGCAAACCCCAGTCAACTGCTTGTGCAACTGTCTATTAGAAATTAAGAACAGTAAACACAAAGAGATAATTTGGGTTAGGGAGCAGGACTCAGCACTGTAAAACCCCTGATCCTGTTCCATGTCAGTTCTGCTGAGGTGTCTCACTGCACACCCTTGGAAACCACACGTGCCTCAGTTTCCCACCTGCACAGAGCAGGGGGTGTCACTTCAGTGCTCTCATGAGCTGACAACCAGCCTGGATCCTGTGCTGCTTGGATCCCAGCTCAGAGCTGCCATGCCCACACGTCCTTCTGATCACACAGTTCTTTGGGGTATACTAATACCTGCCTTGATTTGAACATGAACAAACCCCTGGCAGCACCAGACTATCACCGTTATTTTTCCTTCCTTTGCTGCACACCAAGGATGTGATCACAAAGCTCCTCAGGGCACCGTTTTCCTTCACACATTTTGTGGAGACAGCACCATTGCACAGGGCAACCAGAGCTCAGACTGCTGCATTTTGGGTAAAACAGACAACTGCCAGACAGTCAAAAACTTCCAGGGTCTGATCTGGAGATCTTGGATGGGACGTGGAGCAATCTGTGATACTGGAAGGTGTCCCTGCCCATGGCAAGGGGTGGAACGGGAGGGGTTTTAAGGTCCCTCCCAAGCCAAACCATCCTGAGATTCAGGGATTTTTCCACAGCAGTTCCTGCACTGGATTTTCAGACCAGTTTTAGCTCATCACCTGCCCTTTAAGTAGCAGTCCTTTGCCAGGCTGGTTCTTTACTTCTCATGGGAGCAGAAGCTCTTAAAAATGGTTATGGACAGGGCATTGGTCAGAGGAACCTGGCTGGTGGAAGCTGGGCAAGGAGAAATGAAACTTGTGCCCACACACTCAGGGACAGTCATCCTGAACAGAAAACACAGGGACTCTGCTCAGGGATGGCCTAGAGGAGCTGGTTAATCAGAAGATGCTAATGCCAAGTAAAGCCATATTTTAAAGATGACTGAACATCTGCCCATATCCAACTCATTGCAGATCAAATATTTAACTCAATCTTCCAAGCTTCCCCTCACAAAACATTGTGGAAGTGTCTGGACACATTCCTGATGGGCACACAGGCCCAGACAAACACATTACCCTCATCTGTAGCTGACAACAAAGAATGCAAGGGCTTTATTTACCTCGAAGGACAGTTCATCTGCTGCTTGAGCAATGTATCTCTTAATGACATGGGCAGCAGCAATAGCAGGGACGTTAATGGATGATTCCTCATGGACCAGCAGGTGATTCCCCTTATTATCAATCTGAAACAAAGAGCACAGGAGACTGTGAGGCAGCTGAGGACAAGGGAGGAGGCATTTTAGTGGTGCAGAGGCTTCAAGCTGATTGAGAGAGACAGCCCGGGGCCCCAGGAGAGAGGGCACAGCACAGACAGAACAACTCACTGGGGGTTCCAGAGGGTCAGGGGTCCCCAGCCACTGGGGACAGAAATGCTGGACTGGAGCAGCTTTGTGTACAAAGAGTAACACACAGTGAGGGTCTGCACCTCCCTTTAACACCAAGTCACGTTGGTTTTCCATGGCAATACAGATGTGCTACAAAAATCCTCTACAACGTGGAATTAATGCTCAAGGTACTGAGGGACGGAGGAAATGCTATCAAACCAAAAACTAGTGTTGCTTTCCTTTTTCTCCCTCGCTTTTTTTTTTTGCTTTTTTTATTTAAGAAAACATGCACACCCCCCCTTGCAATCATCAGCCTACTTTCAAAACTCCCAGATTTCTGGGTAAAATTCTGTGGGATTTTCAGTGAGTCACAAAGCTTATTCTGTACTGCATGTGCATGGGGTTTGTTGTGATCTCCAGACCTACTGTGTTGCTGTAAATCCTACATCTTATTTCTCCCTCCCTTTGCAGCTTTCCAAGATTTTTCTCATCCCAAAGGATTTCAGGGTGAGAAGGATATCAGTGGGGAAGCAGGAAAACACACTCAATCCTTATCAGAACTATTTAAAAAGGAGCTGCAAGAGTCTATTAATAGCTGTTTCTATTCCTGGGGTGTGCAGGGACAGAGAACCACACGTCTGCAGCCAGCCTGAGCAGGGACAGCTGGACACTCACCCAGCCTTCCCTGTCCTCCTCCCCACTAAGGGCTATTGTCCAAAGGCTCCAAGGCCATTAAACCTGAAAGGAAAGCTGCAGCTGCAGTTCACAACACACAAACTGTGCCACTGCAAGCACAAGGCTGCCTCTGTCTGCAGGGGAGCCAACAGGAGCATGGAATATTTACTGGGTTTGGAGCTGCCACAGGGAAAAATGATTAAAAAAATGAGAGCAGGGAAACACCATAACAGAGACAGCTGAGTTCTAGAAATGTGCCACACTTGCAGCATTGCCTTGGCAAAAAGGAGAACAGGAGTAAGCGAGCTTTGAAAGCAGTGAGCTTCCTGCAGCCTGTTACTGGCAGATTCAGCCCACTGGGACTGCCCCTCCTCTATTTGTGAATATCAGCAGGACAAAATATTTCTGAGAGACAAAATCCAGGTAACAAAATAAAAAACTTCTATACTCTTCATACCAGTTCTGATTCTGTGTGTCCTGCACCTCCTACATGCTGGTGACAGGGGAATAAAGCCTTCAGGATAGAATTTCAGGGACATCAACAGGTCTGGAAAGAGCAGGTGTGTGCCTGCTGCATTTCCTAGGTCAGGAAACAAGGAACACCCCAGGTTTGTGCTGTACCTCCATCCATGTGAGGGCAGGGCCACAGTTGATCTTGTTGCCTGCTATGCTGGAGAGCCGAGCCAGGTAAGCCATCAGCATCTGGGTGACCAGCTGGGACACAAACACACACAGGTTCTGTTAATTAACATTCTGTTAATGCTCCTTCCTTTGGAGAGCCTTCTGTAGGCTTAGGGAGACCAGAAATCACCCACTGCCACAGGCAAGACACACAGAGCTATGTTCCCTTCTGCAAATAAACAGATTTCTGTCACTCAAAGGACAGCAAGCTACACAAAGGGTTATGATGGTTACACCAAAAGAAAGGGTAAAGAAGCAGCTCTCTGTGAAAGGAATAATGTTATTATAATTTTATAATAATGTTATTATTATAATTTTATAATAATGTTATTATTATAATTTTGTAAGATTCATGCAGATTTTCATAACTTCCTTGTCAAGATACCTTAAATCTAAAGCCTTCCCCTCATCATGGACTTCACACAGAAACAACTCATGTGTCTTAGGGCCACCAAACACACCGGAGAACCACCCCGTGAACAAACTCCTGGCTCCCACTTCCACACTCCTGCAAAGCCTTAAGAATGTGGCAACTCAGTCTGACCCCCTGGCCAAAGAGTAATATTTCAAGCAGTAGAGGAAGGGTTTAAAATACACCTTGCAATGTCCCTTCTGTAACAGTAAACTGCTTTTTATTACAGAGAAGCCACTGAGATCTTTCCAAAGCCTCACAGTGACAGTGGTATAAAGCATCTTCATCTTCTGTGCTTGAGGACAGAATGCGAGTTTTCAGGCTCATGCTCTAAAGTCCAATTAAATCAGTGGTACAAATAAGGATGCAAGAGACAGGAATGCCTAAAATATAATTAAAAATAAACCAGGAATTCATTGTCCTGAATATTGCTGCTTCTGCTGAATTTAAACTTTAAATCCTCCTCAGAAATACCCTGTGTGAAGCCAAAGCAAGTGATAAATCAGTCTCTCTGCTGAGTGATGGAGCTGCATGATCAGCTCCTTATATTCCACAGCAAACACCCTGTGAAGTTCCAGAGGGTGCTAATTTCAGTGTCCACGTCGTCTAAAATGATGTAGCCAAGATCCCCCTGCTGCCTTCCAGGAGATTTTTCTGGACATGAATAAATCTTTCAATTATCAGCAGCAAGAAGCTGAGGTAATTCCATCTCATCATACCCCAGGTGAAGACAGTAAGCTAAGAAATGAAAAGTATCTCTTTGAGAAAAAAAAAAAAACTTATTGAGGAAAAAGAGCTTTTTAATGACCATTTAAATAACACACTAATGCAAATGCTCTTAAGAAACAATTCCAGAATATTCAGTTTGAAATGGAAGTCTAGCACCCCAAATTGGATTGCTCTTGCCGTGCTGCAGCTTTAGCCAGCATGATTTCCTGGGAATCCTGAGTTGGTAACACTAAGCCAGGAAATACCCACAAAGTTTCCAAAGACAAAACCAAATTCACATCTAGGATACCAGAGGACAGCTGCTTTGTTGACACTCAATTACCATTCCAGATTCAGGAGCTTAATTAATTTGGCTGAACTTGCAGAACATTCCCCTTTAGATCACTGAGATTAGGGGTGGAAAACACTGACTTTATTCGTGGTAGCCAATTTTCAAATGTAACCCAGGCTGCATTAACACTACTCTGTACTAGAAATACATGGAATTGCTGAGGCTGGAAAAGACCTCGAAGCCCACCCCTAAACCATGTCCCCAAGTGCCACATCCACACACTCCTGAACACTTCCAGGGATGGCGACTCCACCACTGCCCTGGGCAGCCCCTCCCAAGGCTCGACAGCACTTTCCATGAAAGAATCATCCCTGATATCCAACCAAACCTCCCCTGGAGGTTATTCCCTGAGCAAATCCCTCTGCCTGGGTGCTGCCTGTGCTGGGGGTGCCCCAGAGGGGCCCCTTACCTCGGGGCTGTCCCTCAGGGCATCGGAGCGGGGCAGCTCTGCCAGCTGCGAGAAGCGGCGGTCGTAGATACACAGGTGGAGGTGTTTGTCCAGCACCCGGAAATCCTCATAGCTCCTCTTCACGATCCAGCTCCTGCCCTGCACACACAGACAGCCACACCGTCAGCAGCTCCTCCAAGGAAAAGGGACATCGCAGCACAAACAGCACTTTCTCCTTGAAACGTCTCAAAGCCATCCAAGTGCCTGATACCATTTTCATGTTTTAATTTGCAGGTGACATTTTCATGTTTTAATTCACAGGTAACATTTTCATGTTTTAATCTGCAGCAGCCATTCATGCTCAAAACAGCTTTAGTGGTCCTGTTTTTATTACTTAACCATAGGTTTGGATGTGGCTCAGCATCATAAGACCCATCCAGAACTTTAATTTCCACCTGTTTCACAAGGATTTTGTAGCATTTTCCTACACAAGGTGTCCTTGCACAAATGTAAATCACAAAGTGGTTGTATAAAACAGCGTGAAATTAGATTCCAAACAGATAGAAGCATATAAACCCAGAGCTCTGAAGGCAGGATTGAAGCTTGCAAAATTTCTGCCTGGTGCCCCAGGCAAACCTTCAGCTGAATTAAGAAAATAATCCATGATGAACAACTCTAGCTGCAGATTTATTCCTGAGTGCATATCATTTCCCCAATTAAAATACAGACAAGATACAGACTGCTCCAGGGGACAAGGAATGGACTGTGGCAGCACAGAACAGTTGGCTTTGTGAAGCTTTTAATATCTAATGATGACTTTTAAATGCTCCACAGCCCATTATGATCAATAAAAAGTGTTGTAATAATGCAGCAGTTTACAGGTCAAAGCACTTTATGAAGAGTCATTAATCACAGAATCCCTGAATGGTTTGGGACAGAAGGGAACCTAAAGCCCACCCAGTCCCACCCCTGGCATGGGCAGAGAAACCTTCCACTCCCCCAGGGTGTTCCAAGCCCTAATGTCCAACCTGGCCTTGGACTCTGCCAGGGATGTGGAAGGAATCAAGGAATCAGATTGCTCCTGGTTACACTCAGAGGCAGGGCCAGTGACTGGAGGTGGCCCAGGGGTGCCTGGAAGTGGAGCAGAAAGCAGGGGATGTGTGGTGTAAGGGGGACACAACAGGGACCTGCTGTGCATGCCTGGCAGGGCTCTGCCAGGTGCCCTCTCCCCTGGGATACAAAAGGCATGGCCTACCCTGAATTCCCAATCGCAATTCCTCTACACTGATTTCTTTATCAGCAAAGTTCTGAGCATCAGTTTTACATTAATATCCAAAGCCTGCGAGGCAATTGCAGATATAAAACCTCCAACCCAGCTACATTCTGTCCCAATGATTTAAGACAACTCCACGCTGTGACTGTGTCCATAAACTCTGCTTTCAACTCTTGAGAAATCACCTATTTCACAATATTACAAAGAGGCACAGGATAAATCCTTTGGGATTTCCACATTATGTCATTTCACTTTTTGTCTAAAGGAGAAAAATAAAACCAGGAGTGCAAGGCTAATTCTGTTCAGGGAGCTGTCAGCCTTCCGCATTTCTCCATCTTTCGCAATTAAGGGATTCTTGCTCTCTCACTGAGCTGCCAGTGTGACCTTCAAGGCTCAGTCACCAACGCAGGAACAGCAGCCTGAGAAAACCCTGTGACCCTGGATCTGCCTGTGCCACCAAACAGGACATTTCATTCCTACAGACCACCCAAACAACAAAACGATCTGTCAAATGATCTTAAACCTGTCACTAATTCCATTCTATCTCAGTTTTAAAGGCTGGTCTGCAGCTTTGCAGTCTGGCTGCCATCAGTGAGGGCAGCAAGAGTTAAATGCAGCTGGGAGGCAAAGCTGGGTCAGCCCCTGCCGTGCCAGGCTGTGCAGAATCAGCCCATCCCACACCATCCCCGTCAGGGGCTAACAGCAGCAGGAAAAGGTGATGGATGAGCAGGGACAGCTTACCCCACACCAGCAGCAATGTCTCTGGCCCCACGGGAGGCTCGTGGAGCTAGGGCAGGCAGCAGAGCTGGAGCACGGGAGAGGAACCGGGATCCTCGGCTCCTGCACCTGCACCAAACTGCAGCTCACAGCTGCTAAGCAACCAGCAGAGCTCTCTGAGCTATCCCTGAGCTCTCTCCGAGCTATCCCTGAGCTCTTCCATCCCTGAGCTATCCCTGAGCTCTTCCATCCCTGAGCTATCCCTGAGCTCTTCCATCCCTGAGCTATCCCTGAGCTCTTCCATCCCTGAGCTATCCCTGAGCTCTTCCATCCCTGAGCTATCCCTGAGCTCTTCCATCCCTGAGCTATCCCTGAGCTCTTCCATCCCTGAGCTATCCCTGAGCTCTTCCATCCCTGAGCTATCCCTGAGCTCTTCCATCCCTGAGCTATCCCTGAGCTCTTCCATCCCTGAGCTATCCCTGAGCTCTTCCATCCCTGAGCTATCCCTGAGCTCTTCCATCCCTGAGCTATCCCTGAGCTCTTCCATCCCTGAGCTATCCCTGAGCTCTTCCATCCCTGAGCTATCCCTGAGCTCTTCCATCCCTGAGCTATCCCTGAGCTCTTCCATCCCTGAGCTATCCCTGAGCTCTTCCATCCCTGAGCTATCCCTGAGCTCTTCCATCCCTGAGCTATCCCTGAGCTCTTCCATCCCTGAGCTATCCCTGAGCTCTTCCATCCCTGAGCTATCCCTGAGCTCTTCCATCCCTGAGCTATCCCTGAGCTCTTCCATCCCTGAGCTATCCCTGAGCTCTTCCATCCCTGAGCTCTCTCTGAGCTATCCCTGAGCTCTCTCTGAGCTATCCCTGAGCTCTCCCATCCCTGAGCTATCCCTGAGCTCTCCCTGCCAGCAGCCCACGCTCCAGGACAGGGATGCTGTAGGTGCCTAGAGCCCAGAACCTTAGCCAGAACCTCATGACCATTCCCAGGTCACTCAGCCTGGGATCGTGGGCATCAGGCTCTTGTGCAAAAGGATCATAGGATACTTCATGGAATCACAGAATATCCTGAGCTGGACCCACAGTATCATCAGTCCAGCCCCTGGCCCTGCACAGACACCCCAACAACCCCACCCTGTGCATCCCTGGGAATGATGTCCAAACACTCCTGGAGCTCCGGCAGCCTTGGGGCCGTGCACATTCCCTGGGGAGCCCGGGCAGTGCCCAGCACGCTCTGGGGGAAGAACCATTCCCCAAAATCCAACCTAAGCCTGCCCTGGCCCAGCTCCAGCTGTTCCTCAGGTCCTGCCTCTTCTCTCCGAAGAGCTCAGCACCTGTTCTTCCACTTTCTGGGAATGGGGCTGCCAACTCTAGTCTCACTCCGAGTGACTGTGCACAGGCTGTGTTGGTACAGAGCAGTGACACACATTTCCACCCAGCAGAATGTTATTCCAACACTCCAAAAGGGAGTATTTACCAATATTCTACAATTTTAAGCCTGCCATAACTCATTTCAAAAAGCTCCCATGCTTTAGGTTGGACTTCAAATTGTATTAAGCGAAGTTTTTGCAGATTTGGTGCCTGAGTGACAAATTTTTAAGTCACATTTACATGGAATTAACTTTACAGGAAGGAATCAATGCAGCAATCGAGGAAGGAACTGGGCAATATTTAGTGTTTCCCCTCAGACCTCTAGCACAAATCACAGCAAAGCCAAGTCTGGATTCTCCGAGGCTGACTCCCAGAGAGGCACAGCCAAAGCAGCAGCAACAACAGTAGCCTCATCCCAGATCCAAAGTACTACAAAGGTTTCCCAATACCAATATAAAAATTGTGCATCTTGCTTTCCTTTCCTGCAAATTCTCAAGTGCCAGAAAGGTTTGGCAAAAGGATTCTTGTTTAATTGAGAGAGTTAATATAATATTAGACACCAAGTAAGTGCCTGTTAAGTTGGTCTCATGTTCTCAACTGTGTTTTATAGCAAAGCTCAACATTTCTGGTGCTTCAGACACTCAACACCCATATGGCAAAAATGTCTTCTTCACGTTTTTAATGATTTCCATAAACTGTTGCTGAAATAAATTTTTGATCAGCCTCTAATTTTCTAATTCGATAATTACTTTTCATTTCCTTAGTTATTAATGGTCCTGATTTACAGAAGCATGAGATTAAATCCCATTCATGTCAGTGGGACATAAGAGGTGAAGTTACGCACAAAGTGATTTCCCAGACTTTCCATTACAAACGTGTCTGTGACTAAGTTCTTTAAAATAAAAAAATCAAATATCAAGTGAAGATTTCAATAATGCCATTAAATAGTTCCAGGATCTGTAAAAGGAAAAATTGAGCACTGACTTAAAAATAAGTTCCTCTTGGAAAAAAAAAAAATCAATATATTTTTTGAAATTTCTTTTTACAGAAATGTTCACAATGAAAAGCATCATGACAAATCTGGAATTTCTCACAGAATGGAAAATCTGGTCTCATCCCTACTCTTTCTCCAGCCTGATCTGTTCTCCCTTACTGTGCTGGGTAGGATTAAATGTACAATGAGAGCCTGCTGAGATATCAGCCTCTGCACAGAGCTGCTGATTTTTTTCCAATTATCAAAGCAAGGAGAAATGTCATGCTAAAGAAATGACTGGAGATTGCTGAACTGATGACTTAATTTCCAGTGAGCCAGAGATTTGAACCCTCCATCAGTGGCACCACCACTGGCAGATCACAGACACTGCCAGGCTTCACTTGGCACAGCAGGAGACTGGGAGGGCCAGGGATCCAGAAGCCAGCTCCACAAGGAGTATTTTTAGCTCTGCGGATCAAATGGCCTGAGGAGGATGATGAGCAGCCCCAGCCTGGAGTGGTTTTCTACTCTCTCCAGCTCAGCTCAGTCCTGTAGCACTTGGGAAGAGCAGCAGTGCCACTGCCATTCCCATTCTTGCCAAGCCCATCCTGACTCCTGCAGCTCAGTGATGGTGTCATTACTAACAGACACACATTAGCCACTGCAGATCTGAGAGGAGGCAATTCTAAACCACTCCCTGCATTTTCATTCCCACAGTCAAAGCCTCACTTTGCTCCATCATCTCTTAAACACTTCAATTCTCAGTACAAGAATCATGCTGGCTCTAAGTGGGGCTCCCCCAAGTTCAGGCCAGTTCCATACTGGAATATTTGTGTGTGGGTTTAACTGTTTCCACTCAGCTTCTGGCAGAAGGAACTCTTCCTGCTGTGCCCTGAGCAACACCCAGAGGCACTCAGACTGCAAGAGAGGCCCAGCTGCTGACAGGATTTGTGGTACCACCCATCCACAAAACTTACATGCTGAAATTTTTTATCAAAGATTTACAGATCTTCGTGCTATGTATGAAAAACTCCTGATTCCAGCCGGATCTGTCTCCATGTCAGCAGACAGGATCCCATCCTGTCCATCAATCCCTCTCCAAGCCAGCCAGGCTGCCACTGAGTTCCAGCACACACAACCTTCCTGTCCCACAATCTGACTGGGTCTGCTCTACAGCACTTAGGATTTATTTATTTTAAGACAGGAATAGACCTTTCTCTTCTGGTTAAAATGCTTATTTCCTCAGAGAGAACACACGGATGCTCTCCTGAACCTTGCAGCCCACATGGAGAGCAAGAGCAGAAAATGAGATGAAAGTATAAGGCAAAAGTCACTTCAGTTTGACCCCGCAGTAAGAAAACACCAGGGATTAAATAGCTGAAAAAGCAGCAGCATCCAGCAGGAGAGGTTAACGTTGCCATGGGTGACTCTTACAGCTGTCTGGGGCTCGGGGTCTCTGTGTTATTCCAGCCTGACCCTTCAGCCCTTTCCTGTTTCAAGTCACAGTGGAAAATGGTTTAGAGATTTAGTCAAAACAGAAAGCAAGATGGATAAAATCATCCTGGGGAGTTCACCCAGGAAGTGTTTTCAGCTGATGTCTTAGGTCACTTTATCTACACTTATATTTGTTTACCAAAGTGATTCTACGACTTCTGGTGTGTTATTCTAACTTGAAGGAAATTATAAATCTTTAAAACTTAAAAGGGAGTTTGCACTAAGGTAACATAAAAGTACTTTATTTCTGAATGAAACACTAAAACTTCAGCACTCCACCTGGAATTACAGGCCATGGACACAAGGGAGGAACAAGCACAAGATTGAGGGAATGTACAAATGGACAGAGCACAAGGCAGAGGAGAAAACTTGGTATGTGGTGAACCCTTATTGGCCTTACTCCACTGCATAAATTAATCTCTCAGCATTAACTATCAGTTTATTATCAATTAATTGCAGTCACTTGGAAAAAAAGAGATTTTAATGGAAACCACTGCAGCTTTTCTCCCCTAGAAATTAGACTTCCTTGTGCTGCTGGATTCCAGTTACAGATGGGAGCCCCCAAAGCACATGTGGGGACACAGGGCTGGGTCTGAGTGACAGCAGTGTCACCCTGTCTGTCCTCACTGTTTGGGAAATCACCCCCTCAGGTGTGTGTGGTTCTCTGGGAGAGAAGTGGACACAAGCCATGAGCTCCAGCGGTTCTGCTGTCCCTCAGAGCTTTGCCAGGAGTAAATAAATACTTGGCTCAGGCTTTGGGGGTTTTGTGCAGGTACAGAGAAGTAAGAGCCCAGCAAGACAACCCAACACAAGCAGAGTGTCTGAAACCCTACGAGCCATTTTCCCTCCCAGCCCATTTCTGAATGGCAGCCTGGCAGACCCTGAACTGGACCCAGTGTTTACAGCCACTGACATGTGAGTGAAACCTCTGCTCTCCTCCACGCTGTAATTTAAACAGTTCATGTCCATCATCTCTGTAACAAAATTCCACCATGGAGTAGCAGGTCAGGGGTGAGGGGAGGGTGGGCACAGCGTGGGGGGCTGCTCTTTTGCACTTCACAAAATCCCAGTCATGACATAAGGAGAGCTTGGATCCACAAATGAGACCCTTCACAGCCAAGGGCAGAGCTCAGGGAAGAGAACTGAAATTCAACCATCTCCCAGGCAGCAGGGCAGTGAGAGGGTGTGTGTACAGCTAAAATGATTGTATGGACATGCCAGGCACTAAGTAGAGTTCCCTCCTTACCCCACAGCCCGAATGTGCCATAAACTGCTCTGCACTCAACCACAGAGGATAAACGCGGTTCCATCAAAGCCAGCAGCCACCAGTGGCCTTCAGAGCAAAACAAACAAAAAACCCTTGAAAATTACTTGCCTGAAGTTATTAAAACAAAAGAAAAGAAAATCACAGAATCCCAGGATGGCTTGGGAGGAACTCATCCTATTAGATCCCATCCCATTCCACCCCTGCCATGGGCAGGGACCCCTCCCAGTGTCCCAGGCTGCTCCAAGCCCCATCCAGCCTGGCCTTGGGCACTGCCAGGGATCCAGGGGCAGCCACAGCTTCTCTGGGCACCCTGTGCCAGGGCCTCCCCACCCTCACAGGGAACAACTCCTTCCCAATATCCCATCTAACCCTGCCCTCTGGCAGTGGGAAGCCATTCCCCCTTTTTCCTAGTTCCAAAACCTTTTCTGAATTTCTTGCCTGAGGTCACCTGCAGCATCAGCAGCTTTGGCAGACAGATCTCTATTTTCTTAAATCTCATTTCTCAGGCAGATCATGGGAACAAATGGCTGACTTGTGTGTGGATATAGATATAGATACAGATATGGTTGATCAGAGCACAGAAGCATATTTTTGTAAAAACAAACTACCAGGGAGAAAAGAGGTTTTTTGTAGGTTCAAACCCAAAAAACTTCATCTGAAAATTCCCCATGACCCCATAAGGGCTGCTATGCCACAGACCAGACATCCATCACATCATTTACAAACAACAGGCACTCAGGAGCACAGAAATAATGAAACCCTGCTGTATCTGACACTGCTTCCTTCCAGCCCCATCCATCCTGACACCCCAGAACGAAGCAACACCATCACTGTTTGGAAAATATCAGTGACAGGGTAAGAAATACCTCTGGGCAAGGTTATAGATAAAAGCCATGAGTATTTCCAGGGGAAAGATCTCCAAGCAGGGGTGTTAGAGATATAGCTGATCGAGTCTCAAGGACAGAGGATGGAAGGGTAAAACATTATTTAGAAAGCACAAGGAACAGAAGCAGCTATGGGGAGGTTTTGTGAACAAAGCTGGAGCCAAAATGGAAAATCAGCTGCTTTTCTGGCAGCTGCTCCCATCAGTTCTAAGAAGAAAGAGTGAAAAGTGGTGCCAAGACCCAGGAGACGAAATATTTAAGACAGACCATCTGCAATATCTAATATCCCTGATGGGGTCTTTTAAAAACATAAACCACAACGTTTGAAATAAAGGCACAGTTTTAAACCTGCAAATGAGTTAAAAATGCACCATTTGGAAAATAGAAACTCCTTCTTGATCTGTCAAAACCTGAGTCTTTGATGGCAAACCTGCTCTACAGTCTTGGAAAATACAGTCAGTGTTTATTTGTGACGCCTCCATCCCTCAGCCTGTGGCACATCCTCAGAGTGACCCAACTCAGAGTGACAACAAACACCTGCTCTGTGGATTTTGACAAACCTGGGGCCCAAACCTGCTCTGTAACTCTGGGAAAACCCCAAGAATTTAAGGAACAAGCTCAAATCAGGTTCCCCCTAAGAATTCTGTTACTGACTCCCCTAACCAAAACTTGTATTTCATGTGACATACAGTGGGGGAAAGATCCTCTAGTTACTGAGTGTGACAGAGGCACTCTCAGCCTTCTTACCCAAAAGAACTCAATTACAAATTCTCTTCAGAGCATCAGTTTAATAATCCATACGCCCTCAGTGTAACTGGTAGGAGAGAACTTCAGAAATCTGTTGGGATTGTATATTTTGCCACTTTTTGCCAGTAAACATTTGCTACAAACAGTGAAAATGACACATCTTTGATTTACCACAGGAGTATCTTTAGGATAAGATGCCCTAAGGAGGGTTAGGTTGGATATTAAGTTGAATTTTTTAGTGGAAAATGTTGTCAAGCCCTGGCAGAGGCTGCCCAGAGCAGTGGTGGGTGGAGCCATATTCTCTGGAAGAGTTAAACCCGTGCTGATGTGGCACTTGGGAACATGGATTGGTGGTGGCTTGGCAGTGCTGTGGCAAAGGTTAAACTCCATTATTTTGGAGGTCTTTTCCACCCTAAATGACTCCATGACTCAAGGATTCTGCCTTTACATACACATTGTTTATTTTGATGTGGTTTCTGTGCCTTGACAGAGCCTTTTTGAACCCATCCTTTCCTAACCTGCCTGCCCTTTCATGTGCAGTGACTCTGTTATTTGGAAGTGCAGATGCTGTTCCAAGGTCTGTGACCTTCACCTGCCCTGAGGCTGAGCATCACAACTGCTCCCCTGGGCTGTCTCCTGCTGCTTCCTCAGCCTCCTGACACCCAGCATCACCTGGTGATCAGAGCACCTTTGCAGCCTCACAGAGGATGGGACTGGATTAAACTGTTTCAGATTATGTGTCCCAATAGTCTGTCTCCTTCCCCAGGTAAACAGGTATTGACAATGTGTGCATGACAAACCTCCCCATAAGGAATAAACATCAAGGCAGGAAAGAAAAACAGAATATCCACCGCAATCCTCCTCTCATTCTGGATTTGAACCAAGCCCTGCTCTTGGAAAAGTTGTAAAACAAGTAAATTGTAGGCAAAGGGCTCCTCTGCAAAGCATCTGCACTGCTCAGTTGTGAGAACTCAGTGTCTCATCAGAACAACCCAAGTGTCCCCTTCAATTTGTGGCCAGGCCCAGCCTTGTCCCCAAAGCACCACAAGAGGAGCAGGAGCTCTGCCAAGATCCATCACTCACAGGGAGAAACCACAGTCCTCCTGTCCCCGTGGATTTGTGCAGTGACCCTCAGTGCCAGAGCCCAGAGCACAGTCTGGGGACAAGCAGAGATCTCTAATTCTGGGCTTGTTTTGTCTGAAGGCAAAACTCCCCAAGGACACAACACTAACAAACTACCATGGAATTGTGAGAGCCTCTGCTGCTCACAAAGACCCTTCCAGGGCAGCACTTCCATGTGATCTTGCACTTTCCCTGACAAATGATTTTCCCTCTCGCTCATCATCCCTCCCTAGAGCAGGGCCTGGCCCTTCCCTTCAGCTGGAGGGTTTCCAGCAGGGAACCCATCTGAAGTTGTTATGTATCACTCACATTCCCTCTGACCAGGAGTTGCCCATCAGTTCAGCCTCATGCAGGTCTGATGAACTGCAAGGCTTTTGTCTTGAGGAGGTTATTCCCAGATACCCTCTTTCCCCAGCAAAACCCAGCCTCAAATAAATTCCCCAGAGCATTTCTCCACTGGAGCTTGAGCACAGAAAGACTCTGTCCCTGGGTGCTGAGGGGACAACTTGGAGTGCACCTACATTGGCCCCTGCTGAAAAAATGTGCTTTAGCACCAACAGCTCCACAACAGTTTTTATTTCTGCAATGTCACTCTATAAATAAATTATTCCATTCAAAATCCACACATAGCTACAACCCTGGTTTTGCATCTCATGCATCCAGAGTTAAGAAAAGGGAGAGCTGATCTCATTTCTGTCACAATACACATTTAAATAATTAAATAGAGACAAAAAAAAATCCCAAGAGAGCCATGAATGGAGCAATTAAAGACCAAAGTTTAAGGGCAACAGTAATTTTTCATGTGTCAATAGCAGTGGATGGATCTGCACAGCAGAGCACTGAATCTCTCCTGGCTGGGCTGGAGGACCAGGGAAGGGAACCCCAGAGCCCCAGGACTCACGGATGCAGCTGAGACAGTGCAGTGCTGCTCCTGGATGGGACAAAAATCCCTTTGGCCTCAAAGCTGCCAATTCCACGGTGGCAATTCCACACAGGACAAGAGGAAACAGCCTCAAGCTGGGCCAGGGGAGGTTTAGGTTGGACACCAGGTGGAATTTCTTCCTGGAAAGGGTGGTCAGGCCTTGGAAGGGGCTGCCCAGGGAGGCACTCCACTTTCCTGGAGTGTCCAAGGAAAGCCTGGACACGGCACTCAGTGCTCTGGGCTGGTGACAAGGTGGGGATCAGTCACAGGGTGGACTCGATGGTCTGGGAGGGCTCTTCCAACCTCAGAGACTGCGTGACTCTATGTGGGAATTAGGGATCACAGGGCAAAACCCCAGGCTGAGCAAAGGGCACGGAGAATCTGCTTTTAAAACAGGACACAGCCCACCCCAATGTTAATCCTGCCAGATGTGGGTCCTGCCCTACCCAATTCTGCAGGAAAACTCTGAACACCAGCCAGTCTGAGCACCAGCTTGTCCTTATTAACTATTAATAACTATTATCCCAACTACTAGATGAATTTATCCTTCAGTGTTACCATGCCAGCTACAGAGTAATAGATGTTAATTACGCAGTTCAGATGCAATTCAATCCCTACAGACACCAGTTTACTTTCCCAAAGCCTGGAACAGTGCCAGATGTTTCAAAGCCCTTCCACCTTGGCTTTGGGATCTCCTGAGGTCTGAGCACAGCCCAGCAGCACCCTGCACACTGCCTGCCAGCTACAGGCATTCTTGATTAATTCTCATTGCCACTGTCACTTCGTTTTCATTTAGTGCTGCTGGGAGCAGGAGGCACGGAATGTGTGACCTCAGATCCACCAGAGCACAGCACGTGGAGTGATGGATTAGCTGGGTGGAAAACAAGGAATTCTGCTGCTTTCTTTTGCCTAATGTGAAACAGCCCTCAACGCCCGAGAAAAGCTTAGGACAGAGGTTTCAACATGTGCGAACACCGGGAGGGATGGGGTAGAAATATGCAAGCCAGAAAGGCCTATGGGCAGGTTTTAAAAGAGTTTTGTGGATTTATAAAATACCCAGGATTTGTTACCCAGAGAAGCTGTGGCTGCCCCATCTCTGGATGGGCCAGACTGGACAGAGCTTGGAACAACCTGGTCTAGTGGGAGGTGTCCCTGCCCAGGGCAGGGGGTGGAACTGGATGGGCTTTAAGTCCTTTTCCAACTCAACATTCCATGATTCCATTTCCAAACACCTGCACATGTGAGGCACTGAACTTGTGGGCAACCTGTCAGTGAAGTTTCATTTCTCCAGTCATCTTCAGACAAGTGGTGCCAAGAGGCAGAAAAGAAGAACAGAAAACAAGGCAGGGGAAAGGTCGTGATGGTGACCAGAATTTTAATGTATCTGAAAGCAGTGCAGCTTTTGTCAGCCCTGCTGAGCACACACAGCCTGACCCTGACCCAGGGGTGAGGACACACAGGTAGGGACAGGAGGCTGCATCATGTGAAAATTTACTGTTTAATAAAAGCACCCACTAACTGCTTTTGTTTTGTTTAGCAAAACCCTAAATCAAGGCAGAAAATCCTATAAAAATGTGGAGAAGGGGCTTAACACATTCTGGAGACAGGTTTTGCACTGGGTAGGATCCACCTGAATGCTCCACACAGATATATCCCTTTAACAAAGACATGAAACCTTTCCCCTCTCTGTATTTCTATATGTATATTCAGCACACAGAAGAATATCACTGAGTTACAATCTGTTCTTCAGTCATCTGTTTACAGAGCTTTTCACAGGAGCAAAGTAGCATTTAGTTTCTGTTCTCCAGGTGTTTGAGCTTCAATCAGAAACTATTAATAAAGAACTAGTCTTCAAGACAAGAAACCCAACCATATTTTGAATGTTTGACTAAAAAATCCTCCCGCAAGCAATTTGTGGTTCCAGCCTGGACTACCCCAGGAAGCCAGAACCAGCAAACCACACTTGAGACATTTGCTCCTCTGACTAAGACATTGCCCCTGTGGGAAGTATCTTCCTCTGTCCCTTCCCTACAAATCACCCAGAATGGGGAGTCCTGCCTGCTCTTCCTCCTTGGAGCCCGTTTTTCCTGGCCTTCCCTCCTGTGCCCTTGAAACACTCGTTACTGCCCAGGGAATGTGGGGATGGAGATGCCTTCAGAGCTTGGCAAATCCTGCTCTTCAAACAGCTCAAACGTCCTGCAGGGCAGAGCTGGGACAAGTGGCTGAGGTTTGGGGCAAGGTCCTCTTCTGGTGCACCAGGGACCTGATTCCATCCATCAAAGCAAACACAGCCCAGACAGCAGCAGATGCTGGAGCAAAGGACAGAATAGGGCACAGCACTGGGCATCCCATGCCATAGGAATGGCTCAGCTCCTGCCAGCCTGAAAATGGGAGCAGGAAAATGGAGAAAATCCTGCTTGGACCTCGAGAATTCCTGCTCTGGGAACAGCCTTAGAAATGTACCAGTGTTGGAGCAGAGACAGGCTTCCTCTGCTGACATTATCCCCAGGAAAGCAGGAGCAGGAAGGGCGCTGTGGCTGGGCTGGCATCACAGCAGTCAGCCTGTGCTCAATCCCTGAGCTTGTGGCAGCCCTGGCTTGTGCTTGTGCAGTCTGACATCCCTGTCACTCCTGTCCCAACAATCCACCTGTGAGCATGGACATGAGCAGCTAAAGCCTCGGGAATGGCTGGAGGTTACAGCCGCCCTCAGAACGTGAACATCTCCACAGCCAGTCCTAGTTCTCTCCCTGCCTCTCAAAATGTCACCAGAAATGATGCCTGAGGTGTTCAAACACCACAAATTTCACACTGTAAACAGCATTTACAAGTTTCTTTCGTTTTCCACAACAAA
This sequence comes from Picathartes gymnocephalus, assembly GCA_013390045.1. Taxonomy (NCBI): domain Eukaryota; kingdom Metazoa; phylum Chordata; class Aves; order Passeriformes; family Picathartidae; genus Picathartes; species Picathartes gymnocephalus. The sequence goes on from WEKY01011643.1 coordinate 170,963, forward strand.
TAGGGAATTGCTGTTGTGTCACTAGAACAAACTCCAAAACATCCAAAAGGCACAATTCCAGTCTTACAAGTTGGCCGGATTAGCCCATTCCAGCCTTTTTGCAGGCTCTGACTTGGGCTGATTTATTCTCCACACACAAAGTAACCCCTTTTAAATGTGGTTCAGACCATGTAAATTCTTTGCTTATCCCTGTGGAAACTCTCAAGGATTGAAGACACTGTCCAAGGACCTTCAGAGCACCAGGTTCAGCACGAATTTCTCAGGGGTCTCAGCCATCCCCTGTGCTCCTTCATGAACCACAGGGATTATCAATTACTCTCTCCAGGTTCAGAGGATACACAGGTACAGTCCTCACACCACTCTTCCAGGACTTGCCCCTTTCATTTTAATAATATCACTCTTTCCACAGCAGTCCTGAAATCCATCTTCTAGAAATGAAAGTTCAGTGCAGTCTTACTTGGCAAAAGAAGGAAAATACAGCTGCATTGCTGAAAAAAACCCAAACCAAACCCTCCCCTCACTGGCTCTTCCCAATAGGATTTAATTCCCTCCCTTTGTCATTTCCTAGTTTTCATGTCTAAATTTGTCCAAAGGCATCAAAAGAAGAATCTTATCTCTCCTCTTTTCTGAAACAGCTCTCTATATATTCCCACTTCTTCTTAAGAGCTAATAAACTGGATTAATTTTTTGAGGTTTTTCAGTAGAAGAAAAGCTGAGCAGAGACTTAACCCCTCCTCTGAACCTTGCACAAAGCCTGGATTTCACAAGCTGACTTGCAGCACACCTCCCAAAGAATGCTTTCTCAAACCTCATCTGGGAAGGTTTTGCAAAATAGGCATCAAGCACTAATTTCTCTTTACACCACTAAAATGGTACTTACAGATGGGAAGGAGTGGGATAGAATTCCCTCAGTGTAAGCAGCTGTGTCCTGCCAAACACAGCTCAGGCTGAGCTGGCTGTCTGAAATATCTGCAGTTCAAAAGCTTTGCACTGCTGCCTGCTCCAAGGGCACAGTAAATGCCATTTGATGGGCCACAGCACACGGGCTGGGTGCACACAGCCCAGCCTGGGCACGGCCAAGCACTGAAACCCAAACCCATGGCTTTATCCTATTCCTCTAAGTCTGGCATCAAAAGGTGCCAGGATCACAACACCCTCACTTTCTGCTATCTGCTTCTGCAACAAATCACAGCTATTTTAAAGCTTTTACATTTATGTGGATCCAGCCTCCCGAACACAATTCTCTGTGTCCATCTGAGCAATCCAGGATGTTGCTCAGGCTGCTGCAGCGGCTGAACACCAGTACTGGAAGCAGATCTAAAGGGTGAGGAAAGCCAAATTTGGTTTTCAGGCTTTTTTCCTCTCTCTTTCAATATTTTTGGCCTAATCCAGATGCACCCTGCCAAAATCTGTCCCCACTGCACCATCATTCCATGAGCTATTTCACACCTCCCATTCCATTCTCCTGTGGAGCCAAATCCAGGCAGACACTGCTGGTGTCCAATGTGTGATGGAATGGAATCTTTCCCTGGACACTGGGAGAGGCCACGGGATGTCAGGGGTGAAGTATGTCCATGGCAGAAATGACGCTCAGCTGTGCAGTTCCTTCCATATCCAGATGTCACAAGTTTCTCAGCTTTCCATGGATCTGAGAGACAGGGACACGGAGTAACATGGGAGAGGGTGATCACAGCCCTGAGAAAGGGAGAAACTCAAGCCAACCAAGGGGAGTACTTTAAAACAGGAGAAAAACAGAGGAAAAAAAAAAAAAAAAAAAAAAAAAAAAAAAAAGGAAAAAATACAGGGAAAATAAGGAAAAAAGGAAAAAGAGAAAAGGAAACGAGGGAAAGGGGAAAGAAGAAAAGAGGAAAGAGGAAAATGACAAAGAAGAAAAAGGGAATGAGGAAAAAGGGAAAGGGGGAAAGAGGGAAAGGGAAAGAAAAGAAAGTAAAAATAGTGAAAAAAGGAAAAAAAAAAGAAGAAAGGAAGACAAAGGTGCTGCTTCTATGCCCATCCTTTAAAGGGATGAGGCCAACTCCCAGTGTTTCCATTTGAGTTCAAACATGGGGAGGGACGGGGGAGGGGAAGGGGAAGGGGGNAGGGGAAGGGGGAGGGGGAGGGGATTTCTCAGGAGCTGGGCCTGGTGCACAGCGGCTGCAAAGGAGCAATTCCCTTTGCCAAGGCTCAGAATTCCCCCACTGTACCCACATAGATGAAATTCATGCCTGTACCCTCAGACACATCCCTGCAAAGCCCTGGAGAGTGGGAGCGAGGTGCCAGAGGAGTGGGGACAGGCCTCACCTCCATCCTGCCCCATCCCAGCTCCCTCCTGCACAGGGATACACTGCAGGGTTTGGGACACAATTACACCTGAGCCCCCCTGGGAATCTCTGGAGGTGTCACTAAGGTAGGGGAAGGCCCAGAAGTGCTGTGCTCTGGAGCTGGAGAAGAACTGCCATGTTTTCCAGGCTCACCTGCAACAGCCAGGGAATAATCCAGGGTTCATCCCTCCACTAAGCACTGCAGATGTACCCCAAATGGCAGGGCTCAAAACAAGGTGAAATTCCCATTTCCTACAGTCCCCTGAAACTCCCTTTCCCAGGCACTGCACTGCCCACCCTCAGGGTTTGCTGTGCTGCCTGTCAGCCTGGGCTGCTTGGCTGGGAAGGCTCCAGGGGGTTACAGCACTCCCAGAAAATTCCCAAACACCAGCAAATTTGAAAGATGTCCACTTGGAGCCTCTCCTCCCTCTCCTGAGAGCACATTCATAAACATGTACAGGAACACGTGAAAACTGCCCAGAGAGGAATTCCCTGCAGGAATTAACACTGCTGGAGCTCAGCCTGGCCAGGCTCCATCTCAAGGGCAAGAGCATCTGCTCCTCGGGATGTGGGATGCTCTGCTCCATAGGATGCAGGATGTTCTGTTCCTCGGGATGAAGGATGCTTTCCTCCATAGGATGCTGTGTGCCTCAGCTCTCACAACACCCCACTCTGAGCACAGAGCTGAGGCAGCAGAGCAGGGACCTGGCAAATTCACCACCTGTCTGTGTGTACTCACTGATGAGACAGATGCTCAGGGGGTGCTGAGGTAAATCATGGACAGAGCTGCTATCCCAAACCCAGGGAAAGAACCAAACCCAGGCAGGAACTCTGCACGGAACCTGCCAGTGCCCTGCACCTCCCACAGAGGGCCACTCACAGAGCACATTAAACCACACCCATTAGGTAGCACTTCACAAAGTCACACAGAGCAACAGATGAAGAATTCGTGGGACAGAGCACCAGATTCCTCTGCCCAAAGCATCCTGAGATGAGAATTCCACAGCAGGTGTCTGGGAGCAGATCCAGACTCCTGGCAGCACGCCAGGTAACAAACCACTGGATGGGATTCTCCCTGCTGGGGTCACTGGTGTGTCCAGGTGTCCGTGTTCCCCTCAAAGTGACCTCAGCCTGGGCACACCCCCTCCTGTCTCTGGGCTCATCCCTGGGTAGCAGTGAGGATTACTTGCTTCCCACTCTCCTTTTTCTCCCCTCAATGCTTCTCCTCCCCTGAAAAGTGCTGGTGGCAGCACCACAGGCAGCATCCCTGGGGACCGAGCCAGGGAAGAGGTGGAAAACCCCAGACACCCCACAGAGAAGTATCACATCCCAGCAATCCGGGGCTATGCTAGAAAGAGAACCAAACCCAGGCTGGGGAGAGAAAGCAGTGCACTTACCTGGCAGGAGATCTGCACCAGGTACACCAGCTCCTTGGACTCACAGCCATTCCTTGTCACTTCGTTCTGTTCCTCCGGGAGCGAGAGCTGCAGGGGTGGGTGAGAGAGGGAGACAGAACAGGTCAGTGATGGGGATAAACCAGGAATGGCACATGGAGCACAACATCCACACCAGCTTGCTCCAAGATGTGCAGGGTCTCACAGAATGAGGGAAGAGATTCTCTGATACACAGAGAATCAGGGAAGGGCTGGAGCTGCCATAGGGGAGACACTCAGCACACACAGACCCTGGAACCTCACCTGACAGGTTAAAAGCAGTTCGAGGCAGGGATTAAACCTCCAGCTTAGAAGTCTGCAATATTAACTGTTCACTGAAAATATCTCTATAAGTATTTATGCATAGTGAATACAGAACAGTGCTTCTCCCTTCCCCCTTCCCACATTTTATTTATTATTTTACACATTCAGGCAGACATTAGATAATAAAACGTATCTCCTAATTTCAGTGTTGTCAAGCAATTCATTCCAGCAGAAAGTTTTATGGCACCATTCATCACACCCAGAGTCATTAACTGCATCATCAGAATGTGTCTGAGTGAGAGCAGTGAGGAGATATTTCACTGTCTCATTCCTGCACATGGACTGAGCCTGGAGCATCCCACTCCTGGCCCTGTTATCCCACTAGTCTTGATATCCTGCACTGAAAATGGTTTATGTTTAATGATCTTCTCTGAGAACAGAAATTACAAATCATCATAAGCAAATTAAGACTGTTTGCAAAGCAAATAAATAAAGGAAATGTGTACATAAAACTTAAAAGGCCATAAAAAAATCCTAATTAGCCAAGAGCAAAAAAACCCTGAAACAAATGAAAGCAGAAATGAAAAAAAGGCTGAGGAGGAGAATCCCAAGTTGCTGTATTTAATGAATGTAAGCAATTGAAAATCAGAAGTGGATAGTGAGAGACAGCTCATTAAAGAGGGACAAAGAAGGCAAAGTTCTCTCCATACAAACGACTGTGACACCCTGAATTTATTGAACTTTGTTCTGCCAGAATCTCCCTTCTCTCTGTAGACTCTGTAGGGAAGTCCCACTGGACACAGATTCAGCCCTCCTCCTCCACCAACCCAACTCCTGGAATACTAATTTCTTTTCTGATGGCTGGATGACAGGTAAGTAACAACATTCCAACATTCCTGGACCAAGGAAGGTCTTTATATTTGTACAATTTATTATCAGCATAGGCTGCTGCCATTAATGTGATTAAACACAACCATTGCTTCTGCATTGCACCTTCTCCCCACCTTTACCATCATTCTCTGCTATCAAATGTCACATTTGAGGTACTACTGAGTTTTGAAACTGCAACCAAAGGAAACCCAAAGCATGCAGTAAAGGAAGGCTCACACATGCTGTGGGTATTTTCCACGTTTGCCAGGTATGAGGAGCTCTGGTTCAAAGAGGCCACAAAGATGATCCAAAGGCTGGAGCAGCCCTTCTGTAAGGAAAGGCTGAGAGAATTGGAAGTGCTCAGCCTGGAGAAGAGAGGGCTCCAGGGAGAGCTCAGAGGCCCTTCCAGGGCCTAAAGGGGCTCCAGGAGAGCTGGAGAGGCACTGGGGACAAGGGATGGAATAACAGGACACAGGGAATGGCTTCCCACTGCCAGAGGGCAGGGATGGATGGGATATTGGGAAGGAATTGTTCCCTGTGAGGGTGGGCAGGCCCTGGCACAGGGTGCCCAGAGAAGCTGTGGCTGCCCCTGGATCCCTGGCAGTGCACAAGGGCAGGGCTTGGAGCACCCTGCGACAGGGGAAGGTGTCCCTGCCCATGGCAGGGGGTGGAACAAGATGAGCTTTAAGGTTCCTTCCAACCCAACCCATTTTGAGATTCCATGAATCAAATGGGGGTTTCCTACTCTTGGAGAAAGGTTTCCATCCTCTGATCTGCCCTGTGCTCATTGAGGGCACACAGACCCCCAGACCCCAAGGAAATTTCAGGGGTCCCTTCACTGAGTGTATTAGTGCCAAAGTTCATCACCAGGAGCCCTGAAAAAACAACAGCCAGGCAACAAAGTCAGCAACAGGCAACTGCAGAGCTCCCTGAAAGGAACTCAGGGCCTGATTCTGTGCAGCAGAATGTGGGGTAGAGAGAGGCACAGCGTGATCAGGATGGGTTGAATTCATCACCCTCCCTGTCCCACACTGACACCAGGCTGGCTCCAGCCACGCCAGGGCTCTGCACAGAGCCCTCAGGGGGAGCAGGGTGTCAGCTGGAGGTGTGTGCAGGACACTGAGGTACAGCAATCTTCCCTCCCAAGGCACACGGGCATGGGGACCATCCTGCTGATCACATTCAGGGCCTTTACACCCTCCAGGCCCTCCCAGGCAGCCCCACTCCAGTCACTGTTCACAAAAACTTCATGTGGGGACAAGTGACAACTCAGCCACGGATGGGTCCTACATCCATGCACCTGTCCCATTTCAGAGGGGAGCTGTACAAACCAGGCAGCCTTGTGATGACTGAGATAGAGACAGAAACTGTTTACACAGGCAAATCTATGGGGTTTATCCTGCAATCTGACTGTCCTCACAGCAAAATGCCCCCAAAGATGAATATTCGCTCATGTTCCCTGTCCCCATGTGGTTCAGTTTGTATTTTGCTTTGTTTATGCACCCAAGCTCTCCCAAAAATCACAGATGTCTTGATGTTTAAAAGCCTTTCCTGCTGCTGCATCCTTTGTAAACAGAACACCCTGGAAAGCACAGTAGCCCCAAGGCTTGATTTGAAATCCAAGCACAAAGCAAAGGCCTCTCCTGATGTTACTGGACTCCGAACACGACTCACAGGCAGGATTTGGTTGGCTCCAAAGTGGCACATTGATTTTTGTCTTCCTAAAGAACAGAGCAGCCAGTGGGGCCTGGTGGATATCCCTATAACTGTGCCAATGTGTTTTCCTGAGGTAAATAATCTGTAAATAGCATTTATGGCAACTGATCAAAGTTACACAGCATATACTTTATGTGATTTGCAATGTTCCTTCTTCACATTGCAACTGGCTGTGAAACCTCCTGAGCCTGATGAACAATTATGATGCATTAGATCCCATTAAGTTCATTTATTATTGGAATATACATGCTTAGCTAGGATGAGTGGATATGGCTGACTTCATAAATTACATTTAGAGTATCCTAAACTTTTCATTGGCAGTATTTCATGATACACAAAGGAAGCCTTAAAAATGGTCACACCACACTTTATGCGTATGGATAATGCAGTCTTGTGAGCATTACAGAATCAGGGAATCCCAGAATGGTTTGGGTTGGAAGAGACCTTAAAGCTCCTCTGGTTCCTTGGGCAGGGACACCTTCCACTGTCCCAGGGTGCTCCAGCCTGGCCTCGGACACTTTTAGGGACAGGGCAGCCACAGCTCCTCTGGGCAACAATACCAATGCATTGCTCAAATTTGTCTTTACCTAGCTGGGGACAAGTCTGGGAGTGCCCACCTTGCTTCTTGCACACACCCACTGAGAACTGATGATGAATTCAATACATGTAATTCTTCCTCTACCAGCAAACTCGTACCACAAGCTTTGGACTCTTTCTGCCCAAAAGAGCAGAGCTTGCTGGCCAAGACTTAGCTGATCACATACACAGGGAGGCCAAGCTTAAAAATATTTCTAGTTCATATCTGAGACAGAGGCTCATCTCTGGCAAGCTGGGTGATAAAGGGACTGATTACAGGGGTCTCCTGCAGAGGAAACTTTATTACTCATTCCTCTTGTAGGAAAGAACAGCAACAAAGCATGAGGCTGAGTTATGATATGGCATGTTCAGAATTAAAAATAATTAAAAGACAATTCTTGAGATCTGTGCAATCATTTTTTACTTCCAACCACAGCAGAGCCTTGTGTGCTCCTCTTACAAACTGCAAAAGCTGTGAAAAATCATTTCAGGAAAAGCACTACATGAATCTGCTGACAGGACAGGGATTGTTGGCCACTAACAAAGTACCAAATCCTGACCAGGTAAGACCTGGTGCCCCTGAGCCCCAGATGTAAAGGAAGCTCATTCAGACAGTTTTAACTTTCATCTCCTTGTTTCCTGAGTGATGTCAACTCCATCATCCAGCTCTGCTGGTGAAAAGATAATTTGTGAGAAGCCTGGGAAGCGTAGATTTGATTTGTCTGTGGAACTTAGTTCAACTTCTGCTTGATAAAGCCGTGAATGCACCAATCTCACTCATGCACATCACAGCAAGTGATGCTTGTTACTCACAAGTGATGCTCGTCATGCTGTTACTCACAGCGAGTAACACAGAGTTGTGGCAGAGAGTTCACAATAAAATTAAAATATGTAAGAAAGAGAAAACAAAACACAAAAGGAAAGAAAACAGCCTGAATAAATCCCCCAACAGAATCAGAGTTAAGGTTAGAATTTAATGGGGAAGGCAATCAGTAATTAAATGACAATTAATTAATGAGAGGTGTAAGCCAGAAAAATAATCTTGATTCCAAACAGAAGGAGCAGATCATCCTTCCTAAACTCCAAACCTGTCTGTGCAGGTAATGGTGTAAACTTCTAGTTAACTTTAATTAAACTAGTCGACTGAGACCACATCTCCTGTCAGAGGTGTGGAGGTACACTGACCTGGGACACAGCTGGGGAATAACACCCGAGAGAGCAGCAAAACCCTGTAAAATAACTCCTTCTTGGAGTTGATTTCAGTCTCCCACACAGCACCTCCCAGGTTTCATCGAAATTCCTGGGATAACAATGCCCTGGTTGGGAGCCAGCAAAAAGCCAAGACCTGGACAGGTGATGCTGTGTGTGCACACCAGGGACTGGCTCCTGCCTGAGGCTTTAGGGACACTGTCAGTGCACAACTGAGACAGAACCAAGCCACAAGGAGCAAACAGGAGCTTCTTCAGCAAGAATCAGGACAATTACAAAGATCCACCACCAGTGTGAGCTGACAGAGGCGTTTCTGGCATCTCACAGACGGTGACAGAAACCTGCTTGTCCTTGGCTCTGACAGTTTCTTGTGGAAAACACACATTTCATGGCCAGTCAAAAGAATTATGGAGGATCACAGAACTGTTGAGGTTGGAAAAGCCTCTGAGATCATGGAGTCCAAGAGTTCCTTTAGTACTGCCAAGGCCACCACTGACCCACGTCTGCAAGTGTCACATCCACATGGATTTGAAATCCCTCTGGGGATGGGGACTCCACCACTGGCCTGGGGAGCTATGTCAGGACTGGACAGCCCTTTCCAGGAAGAAATTGTCCCCAATATCCAATCTAAACCTCCCCTGGCCCCGACTGAGGCCGTTCCCTCTCCTCCTGTCTCTGTTCCCTCGGAGCAGAGCCCAAAACCCCCAGCTGCCTCCTCCTGTCAGGGAGTTGTGCAGAGCCAGAAGGTCCCCTCTGAGCCTCCTCTTCTCCAGGCTGAGCCCCTTTCCCAGCCCTGGACATAAAATGAACACAGCTGCTCTCTACAGCTCTTTCACTATGTTTCAAAATATTAATTATTTGATAGTAATTACTGCTATTTACAACAATATTATTCATCTAATAGATAAATTATATTGTAGTATATATCTAAATACATACATATAAATATTAGTACATTACTTGTATAATAAATATTATTATATTCATATAATAAATTACACAACTAATGTAAAATATAATAAATATATAATTATATTTATATACTGAATATAACACAGTTATTATAAGGTAAAGTACAGTCAAGTTGAGCCTGATTAGCAGACCCTTTCCCCTGTGATCCAACACAACCAACTGGCAGCATCTGGCCCAGTGATCCAGGTGGGATGAGGAGCTCACATCTGTAGGAATCTCCAGGAGATAAGGGATGGCAGGAACACTGACCAAGACGTTAGCCAGGAGTTTTGAGTCAGTGGAAAAGCTGCTGCTTTTGCTGGCAGAGGTTGTGTCGTTGTTCCAAGGAAAGCTGGTGATCCTGTCATGTTTTCCCAGACTGGCATTTCAGGTTAAATCCCTGGGGAATGCAGCCAGGCACAGGCAATGGGAATTGCTGCCGCTCGCACTCGGCCATGGCAAAAGCCCATTAAGCCTCCAAAGCACTGTTACATCTGATAACTTTTTTCTGGCAGTACTAGGAAATACTTTTTTTTCCCCTTCCTAAACAACCACACTTTAATGTTGTTAATTTATGATGTTTGTGCAATTTAGCAAATCCAACAAGGGCAAAGCCCCAGGACCAGCAGCACCTTCATGGAATGCGTGCACTGGGTGCAAGTCTGTCTGGTGGCCAAGGGCAAGGACAGGAGGCTCAGGTATCTGTGAATTATGGCTATGTTTGATTAAAAAAACAATAATTCTAAGACCCCAATACCCTTGGGAAAAATCCTGAAGAAATTAAAAGCTGATTAAACTCCAAGATGCTGCCTCATTATAAGGAAAAGCTTTGACTGTACCTCTCAGCTCCAGTCACCAACAGCCAGTTCCTGCAACAATTCCTAAATTATCCTGCTGATCCAAGTCCCACTTCACCCTCATTATCCATGCCACTACTCACAACAGCCTGTCAGGTAGTGGGGCATCTTCCAGACCTACCTTTAGACACATGTGAAGATTTCATTTTATTATATTTGAAATTTTAGTCTGGCAAATCTTCTCAAACAGAGGAACATTTTCCACCTAATTACTGTGACAGCATAGATGTATTTATATGACCTATTTTGCCTCACTCCAGCTTTATCTTGCTAAATGTACTAATTATCCTCCCACACACTTCCCATCTTCTCCTGCTTTCCCTTCTCATCCCCAACTGTGGCTTCAGAGCAGGAAAAGAACATTTTCCATGGAGTGGTTTCTTTACGCAAGCATAAAATATCCTGAAGTAATGATCAAAGTAAAGACAAGAAAGCCCCATTTAAAGAGTATTTTTCTATCTGACTCTCCCTTTTTTCCCTGCTATTCTGAATCACCCTTTTGACAACTCCAACACAGTATTCAAAAAGCAGCAAAAGTTACACAGAAAATCAAATAGGGCTTGATAAGAGAAAAAAGGAAAATGCACCTCCTGTAATGCCATGCAATCACCACTCCAGGCTTCCCAGGGTGTGAGTAAATCCCTGCTGCACCTCATCTGAGCCATGTGGAGTGTTGGACATTATCCCTGGACAATCCATGGAGCACCAGGGGCCTGCCTGGCCACACTCAGCCACCATCAGCACCAAGGTGACAGAGATCCAAGCACAGCTCTCCCAGGATGGCTGGATTTTGATCTTTAAGGACCTTTCCAAAGCCAAGCATTCTGTGTTTCTCTGGCTCCCATGCCTGTTTTGTAAGGAGTGAGAGATACCATTGTGTGGAAGGGTTTGGATGCTGGAATTAAACTCCAAGACACCTCTGCAGTAAAGCAGCAAAACATCTCCAAGCAGAGATGTTCTCTGAGACACCCAGTGCCACCACACAAGGGAATGGCTGGAGCTGGGCCAGGGCAGGTTTAGGTTGGATATGAGGAAAAGGTTCTTCCCCCCAGGGGTGCTGGACATTGCCCAGGCTTCCCAGGGAATGGGCACAGCCCCAAGGCTGCCGGAGCTCCAGGAGGGTTTGGACACCACTCCCAGGGATGCCCAGGGTGGGATTGTTGGGGTGTTTGTGCAGGGACAGGAGTGAGACCGGATGATCCTGGTGGGTCCCTGCCTGCTCAGGAGATTCTGTGATCTATGCTACCAGGCTGTCTCCCAATGTACTGAGCAAACTACAACAGAAAACATCCCAGGAATGTGTGAGGATACCAGGGATAGACGTGACATTGATTCATGGAATCCCAGAATGGTTTGGGCTGGAAGGGACCTTAAAGCTCATCTTGTTCCACCCCCTGCCATGGGCAGGGACACCTTCCACTGTCTCAGGCTGCTCCAAGCCCCAGTGTCCAGCCTGGCCTTGGGCACTGCCAGGGATCCAGGGGCAGCCACAGCTTCTCTGGGCACCCTGTGCCAGGGCCTCCCCACCTCCACAAGGGAGAATTCCTTCCCAATATCCCATCCATCCCTGCCCTCTGGCAGTGGGAAGCCATTCCCTGTGTCCTGTTATTCCATCCCTTGTCCCCAGTCCCTCTCCAGCTCTCCTGGAGCTCCTCTAGGCCCTGGAGGGGGCTCTGAGGTCTCCCTGGAGCCTTCTCTTCTCCAGGTGAGCACCCCCAGCTCTCCCAGCCTGGCTCCAGAGCAGAGGGGCTCCGGCCCTGGAGCATCTCCATGGCCTCCTCTGGACTGGCTCCAGCAGCTCCAGGTCCTTCTTTCATGGGGAGCCCCAGAGCTGGATACAGTAAATCCCTTTCCCAGCAGACACAAGTTCCCAATCACAGGTGTACTCAGAGGTTGGGTTTTATGCAAGAACTCACATTGAGTAAATGTAAGAGGTTGTGGGGTGTGTGTTTTGCCTGTAGTTACTTCCAGAACTATTTTAAGCTTGCAAATCACACAAGACAATTTCTTCCTATGGCAGGATGATTATTCAGCAGTCAGCATCCCTTCATCTGAGCTTCACCCTCAAGATTAATAAATCCTAGCCTGGTTTATTGTTGGGGGTTGGGTTGTCTTTCCTTTTGTTTCCTTTTAACAGTATAGAATTTTTTTCCATTCAGTTGCTAAATGACCCTTATCGCTGAGTACTTAAGAAGAACAAAGGATATATCTAAGCCTAAGGAGAGGGCCATCTATGTTTACTGTTCTGTCGGGGAGTTTTCTCTCCAAGGGGGCTGGAGGAATATCTCGAGAATTGGGGACTGGTAAAAGGCGAGGGCAGAGGCTGAGCGGGACTGGGTTTCCGAGGACGACACGGGAAGGGGCTGCTCTGCTGGAGAGAAGTTTTTCGCTGCTGCTGCTGGAGCCCTGGCTTGGAGCTGTTTTCTTCTGCCTCTTGGGTGAGCCTCTGCTTGTGAGAGCAGCCGCTGAGCCTGTTGCCATCCGCTCGGGTGCCCGGAATCCCTGAGCTCGCCTCTCCTCGCTGCGCTGGGAGCCGGGCGGCTGCTG